>JANHFX010010598.1:29954-67935 GCA_027560015.1 Chloroceryle amazona
AGTCAACCTTAAGTTCTCAAAGTCCTTGTTCCCAAGGGTATACAGATTTCAGTATTAGAGGAGGGCAGAAGTTTGCCTTTTAGCCTGGGGGTTGACTGACATTTAATTCTGGTTAAAAAAACCCAAACAGACCTGTGTCCTGCATGGACTTTGTGCAGTGCAGCTGCTCTTCATGTAGCTCAGTATCTTTAACAGAGGCTTGCTTGCAGAAGGACCGGACAGCGTAGCAATTTCTCTCATTCCTGGAGATAACACTGTAAGCGTGTGTCTAGTTGGAGCCTGTGGTCAAAGAGGTCTCTTTATCCATAAACCATAGCCAGAAGAATCCCTGTTCTTTCCCATTGCTTTGGAGTCATCTCTTACTCAATGTGGAATCTGCATTTAAGTGATGAAGTATGGCCCTGAAGTTGCTATATCCTGATCCTGTTGAGCTTTCAATGTAACTTCAGGCTTTTTTCCCAAAGCTATGAGACCGAAGCCTGTTCAGCCTGTGCTTTAAGTAGTCATGACTGGTTCTAGTTATAAAAATACCAGTATTGCACTTGCATACTAAACATCGGGGCCCGTGCAGGAGAATGACTTCTTGCTCAGCTCTAACACCTCATCAGAATGGGGTTGTGGTCATCAGACTACATACCAGTACACCCATTTTATTCCAGTGCCAAAAAAGAATAGGAAAAAAAACTAGACTGGCTTACTGAGAAACTTGTAGAAGCACCACCTGACTTGCACTGAAGAAATATCTCAGCAGGCGTTCTGGATCTGTTAGTTCATTTCAAATCAATGAACAGAACCCCCAAAGCCAAGAAACCCCAGCCTGCCCTTTCTGGGGTGTGCTTGGAAAGGGTGGGACAGTGAAAAGATGGTATCTGCTGGTGCAGAGATGACATGCTTTATCCTTCCAGTTTTGCCATGGTTTGGTTATGGTCTGTCTGGAAGAAGTCATTGCAGGTCACCTTTAGAGAACATTTTGATTATTTTGCCAGCTTTAGTCCAGCAAAGCTGGTTTCCTGTGCCTATAAACACCCGAGCAACCAGTTTCAGTAGCATCTTCCCGTGGTATAAAAGCATGTGGAAGAACTGTCTCATTTGTAGTCTGTGTCCTGCGTTATTTTAAAGGAAGGTGTCATCACTGGAGCAAAATCCAGGCAGCAAGCTCAGGGTGGTGCACTGGTGTTGATGCAGAGCTTGTTAGGGTCATACTTTTCATTTCTCTCTTCTTCTTCCTCTTGATGAGATAATGGTGAGGGCAGAGTAAGGTTGGCAGCTGAGAAAATAGAGGTCTTGTATAGGGGCCCTCCCATGAGTCTGTTAAAGATGAGGTCACTGGGCAGGTGAACTGTGAAGTGGGAATAGGATGCAAGGAAGCAAATAGAGAGACAAGAAAACCAGGCCTTGCTGATCAGCTGGGAAATGGGAACTTGGACCCTAAGGGAAAGGGCTCACATTCATTGCCCAGTGTTTTCCAGGAACGTGAGAGTACTGGTGGTGTTGGTCTTTTTTGGCATCTTGTTATCAGCAGTCTTCTCTTTGTCTGTTGTCCAGCAAAAAGCTGTCTCAGTTTTAGCCTAAAATGCTTAATTTATGAACACTCACTAATCAGCCAGAAAGTCTGACAGGTTTTTTATTTGCTTTTAAATAGCTTGTGCATTTCTGAATCGCTGCAACAGAACTGTCACGCTGAAGTAGCCAGGCACTCAAATTTGAGTCAGAAAATGTAGTCTAATTTTGCTTTTCTTTCATAAAAGGAGATGTTTTTAATATAGAACATGGCCTACTCCATGGCAGTAGAGAAAGAGCAAGGAGGGGAACAGCCCCTGCAGTTATCTCAGAGCTGCTGGTAGACTCCCCACGGATGGTGGATGGAGAAGAGGCTAGCACCTAACATGCAAGCTAACTTCTGAGTTCTAGAAGCATCAGTAACAGCAACAATCCAAGTTTTATCTCAACAACCCCCACCCAGCTCTACTTGCACCTTATCTAAAGAGATGGGAGAAGAAATATATCCAGTCTTTAGGATTTAATTTTTAAGTTGTTTTCAGCAGATGTGACACCTAAATATATTTCACCCCGAGTCTTACATAATAGAGCATCAGAGAGTGGTATTAAAAGGGGGGGGAAAAGTTCTAGTATGAAGGTGTTATATGGAAGTTTGAATCAGGATTTGGTTTCTGAAGCCCAAGGGAGATGTAGCAAATGTTTGGGATCGTGACAACATATCAGTGGTCTCGGATGACCATGGTATAACCAGGATGAGACCAGCGTGCATAGTTTAACCGTACAGGGCTTTGAAATCAGGAGCACTGGTTGGAGTTGTCCAAACAGTTGTTGTGTCAGGTGCAGCTGGGGCCAGTCCCTGCAGGTTGCATGGAAAGCAGTCTGTGACGTGGCAGAGGATGTGTTTTTGCCAGTTTGGAGGAATTCCAAAATCAGCTGCCCAGCCCACGAAGCTGCTAGGGTACAGATGGTGGCTGTTGCCTTTGGTGGTCATAGCATAAGGAATGCTAACTTGCCATGAATGGAAAGTGCTAACGAGGTATGAGGAAATGACAGGAACGTGCTTGTAGGAGGGTAGCAGAACACGTTCTTGGGTTGTCATATAAAAAAATGTCTCTTCTAAATGAAATTAATCTCGAAAGGAAGCAAAAAATGAATCATGCTGCAACATATTCAAACCAAAACAAACCCCAAAACTAAAGGTTTGTCAAAATTAAGACAGAAAGATTCCAGAACAAAGGCCAGTTCAGAATTTGTGAAGCTCTAAACACACAGCCAGTCATCAGAGCCCAACGTATAGGGGATGAAACAACAACAAAGAAACCCACCCAAAACCTTACAGGAAGGTGTGTGTGGGCTGTTCTTTTAACAGAGTATTAATTCAACAACCATTCTTGCTGCTCCAACTGGGCTTTTATTCCACTACCTGTTGTAGCACTGTGCCGATCTTCCGTAGCACGTGGAAAGATTGGAATAGTCACAAAACTCCCCACCGTTGCCTGTCCATGTCTAAAATAAATAAAATTGCAAAGCTTGCTGTGTCAGTTACGATAATTGATGGAAATATGGCAGACTGATTCTATTCCAAGGAGTAGTATTGAGGTGCTCAGAGCATGCCTGCACATCTCCAGCTGAAATGTTGAATGAGGGATTTGCATCAACTCCAGAGCATCTCAATGCAGCAGCCTGCACTTCAAAGTTGCTCTTTACACTGGTTTTGAGTTTAGCAATTCTTCTGTTGGTGTTGACTATTCTGAAGAACCAGGCTGGTTTTATTCAAGTCTGGCAAGGTTTCTTTAATTGACAAGTGCTACAAGTTCTGTATATTAAAGGTGTAAAAGCAAACCCTTGAACTCACCCTTAGGTTAAAAACTCATTTTAAACTGAAACAAATACAGTTCCATGACTGGATTTTCAACAGTGTTGGGGATCACCAGACTTCCAACTCCTGCAGTTAAGGATGGATTTGGCAAAAATACTTCAGTATAGGAGAGCAGCTAAGGGTGGGGTTTTCCAAGTTAGCCTGCTCTAACTAGTTTGAAGGGCTTGCAGTATGGTGTCACCTGTCACAAAAGCCAGTGTCCTAGATACGTTTTTTATCTGCTTGTTTTGAAGCACCATTTTAATTCATTTCTGCCTTCCTGGATGGATGGTGTTGGTGACATGCTTCCACAAGCGAGCTAAAAGGAAAATAAGCATAAGTATTGTCTTTGAAAAATTTCAGGAACGTAAAACTTTTTTTCTTTTTCATCTGCATCAGCAAGACTGCTGACACTAGCTGTACTGGTTTCAGTACATTTCATACATTCTTGATTCTGAGGCTTCGTGTATTTTTGTGAATGTTTAGCTTTCTCTCAAAGATAAAGGGCACTGCTGACTTAAGTTTAAGTTGACTTTGTGTATTCTTGCTTCTTTTTCCCTTTGCATTATTTATAAAGTTAGGTCTGATGATGATTTTGCAGTCGGCCGTGTTTGTAGTAGCTGCATGGAGATTCTGCTGGCACTGTAATTAAGCAATAAATTGTATTATCTGGCACACCAAGCTCTGAAGTTTTCAATTATTCAAATATGTTTTTATTGTGAGCTGGCACATTCTCATTAACGTGGATTTGGTCAGCCAGGCTGAATCAGTCATGCAGGGAAAATTTGCGAACTGCCAAGCTTGTCACCTCCTGTTAACTCAGAATAAGAAACTTGGCCCAAAATAAGTCTCGACTGGGGAGCGTGTGGACAGTATTGATAGCAGATGGTACCCACTCCACCAGCCCTGAAGGAACTCGGCTACGCAGCGATGGGTTAGGCTGAAGAGCAAGGACATGGTTAAAAGAAGGTTTTGTTACTTGGGCGAATATGAGAGAAAAAGGAGAACTTGCTGCCTTGTATTATTGAAAAATCCCAGTCCAAACTTTAATGGTGGAGGCACCTGCTGCTGGTTGACTCAATACAGAGCTACAGTGGAGAAGAGTCATGAGCAAAACTATGCTCCGTGTGCCTAATTCCTCCTTAAAATAATTCTCTGGAATTGAAGAGAATAGTCAACCTTTTTCAGGAGGAGATTGGTTAGTGGTTTTTAGTTCAGCTTTGAAAGAAATCCCTTTTGTTCTTAACTGCCAAAGCAAACATTTTCATGTTTGGTTTTGGCAAGGAAACACAATCTAACTTTCATTTGCATGGAAATTAGAGGCATCACAACGAGGAAACAAACAGTAAGGCTCTTTGGCTTTGGTACTGGCTTTTGTGAGGCATAGGGATATTGGTACATTTGGTATATAGGATGAAATTTTGGCCCTCTTGAAGTCAAAAGTGCTTTGACCATGATTTAAGGGCAGGGAGGAAAATCAGAATTTCATTCCAGAGATTACTGACCCCAAGATGTCCAGGATTTTCAGCTGAGTTGTAAGGATGATGAGAGAATGGTGTATATGTAAGATGTTTAATACTGTGGGCTGGTATTATGTTTTTCTGCATGGTATTTTGGTCTGCTTTGAAGGAAATGGTGAAGAATACCAGATTTTATTTTTTTTATACTTCATCCTTTCTTTTCTGCTTCAGATCTCATTTTGTAAAGCTACACTTGCAAATAGCTCCGAGACTTATTATGATGGCTGACTCTGACAGAGCTTGATGTTTTATCAGCAAATTAATGCATGAAATTTAATCTTTATTTTCCTTCAGCAAATAATATTTCTGTGTTTCAGACTTGTGGCAGCTGCCCACAAATGAATCTTTGGTCTATTGTCTAGACTTTGCTTAAGCTTCCTTTCAGGTTACATAGGGAGCAATTAAATGCCTTTTTTCTTTCTTTTTTTTTTTTCCTGCAGCAATATCAGAGGCTACAGAAATAATTTTCAGGGCCCTCATCAAGACCACAGGAGAAAACTATTTAAAATAAATCAAGAAGTTTTTTAGGGGTGTCCTAAATAGGTAGGAGCCAGGTCAGTGTTTCGAAGGTGATAGAAAACCCACGGAAGGCAAATTGAAAGGACTAATATGAGGCAGTGAGTTGGCTGCGTGTCTGTGAAAAGGGCTGGCTTAGCAATTTGTAAAGGATGGAAGCCAGGCTTGAATTTCTCATGCCTGATACTTGGTTCTGTTGCTTACATTTCGCTGTTTATAATACTGTAAATAAATAGAATGGTACCAAAAAAGCAGCCGACTTTGTCACTTCACTTGACATTTGGCATAGCCCAATGATATCTTAGGCTTGGAGTAGTTTCTTGGGCCAGTGAGCAACTCTATTTTATAACAATATCTACAAAAATTAACATTCAGATCATTTTGCTGAACAGTAATACCCGAGATGCTTCTTTTGCTGCACCCAGAACAGAGAATAATCATCACTTCCCAGACACTGCAAGTGGTTGCTGGAGAGTATTTCAAATGACAGGCTTCCCGAGATTAAAACCAAAAAGAATAAAATTCCATAATGGTGATTTGGCAGTCTGAGGTAACCTCGGATCTGAGCTGCCAAACCAAAGTGGGTTTTTAATGGGAGGAGAAAAATTCAAAGCAAAAAATCACCAGAAAGCTTGTATTAGGTGTCCCCACCAGAAAACGTGGTATTGCTGATCATAACTGAGTTTGAAAGTAGTAAACTATTGCTCCTTAAAGCCAGTGCTCATAAATGGGAGAGCATCGATATTGGTTCAGTCAGTCCAGCTTATACAGGGTTTAAAGCCCTAGCTCTGTGTTGCATGTCACTGTTAAATGCCTGATTGATGTGGTCTGTCTGTCTCTGGAGATTTTTACACAGAATCCCCGAGCGACTGATCACCTGTTCCAGCCCCATTGCCATGAAATTAAATTAATGCTGCCAGATGAACAAGCAAGCAACTTCAAACCAGATCTCCCAGGGCCTTGGGTTTTTATATCAGCCCACTTTTTTGTCCTACTTCTGTGGTTTAGGAGCCGAAGCACTAAGTCAAGGAAGCAAACGACTGCTCTGCTGGTGGGTGGAGCAAGAAGCCTTCTTGAGGGCTTTCAGGGGAGCTTTTTGGAATGTTTTTCTAGAACATCTTAATAATTTCAGATCCAGTAGAGACTGGCAGCTGTTCCGCAGCCCTGTAAAATGCTGCTGCCACAGCAGAGGAGCATAACTCTGCTGAGCACTACATGAATTTATACTCTTCCCAAGACTCTTTTTGTTTGCTTATTTTCAATGCCGATGGACATTACTTCCCTGTCATGACGAGTGACCAGTTCTCTTGTCCCCAAGGGCTAAAAAAAACATGTTCAGGATTGATTCCAAGGTGGTTTAAAATCATATAAGATGTTATATGGATGCATTTGTCTTATGTACGTGTGGTTACTGGTACTGTCTAGTGCTGTGGCTTTCAGAGAAGCATGACGTGTATAAAATAAGCATGTGAGTGTTCATAGGGGTAAGGATTAGGCTAAAAATCAGTGTGGTGGTTGAACTTCAAGTACTTAACAATGGAGGTGTGTTACCATCATGAAAACATCATGGCTGGCTAAATCTTCACAGGATCAAGTGAGTACATAATTCAAAAGGCTCCTCTGACCTTTAGTTTGGTTATAGACCATTTTCTTCTATTAAGCATAAATACATTAGAGATACGGAGAGAATAAAGAAGAGGGAACACTTTTTGCTACACAAAATAACATGACTTTTTCATTTAGGCATCAATCATTCTCAAGGCATTAAGTACATTTTATCAGATTGTTTGACCTTTGCTGTCAAGGGAGTAAATGTAATTTTACTTCTCCATAATGAAAATAACATCAGGAAATATATGCAAGAATGCTTGTTTAATTTCCTCCTCCCTGCATTCTTTCACTGGAAAATTATGAACTGTCGTCTCAGTAACATGTTTTCTTGGTCTTGACTTGAAAAAATGAACACATTTGGGTTTTCTTCAGCATAAAACCAGTTAAATTGGTATTATATGAGGTAATCAAATTTGGATCTTAAGCTATTCAATGAGTGGAGTTAAATTACTTTAGTCTTATGTGTTTACTGTCTCTAACTTTGGATAAATGTCTGTGTCTGTCTTTGCATTTTACATCTTTAACATGTTAATACGAGCAAGATAAACTAATAATAAGTAATGGTAAGTGAAGTGATGATTCTGTGTTGCAGCACTTTCTGTTCCTGCAGAGGAATATATCTGAGAGAATCAGAGAGCAATCGGAGAGTCTATGAGCTCATCCATCTTGAGTCAGGACAATTGAGAGAACCCAAAAATAAAGATAAAATTAAAATGAAAGAGGGGAATTCTAAAAACACGGGAGTTTCAGGCTGTTCAGACAAGTGAGGTGGGAAATCTGGAAGAGGAGATACTTTAGGAAGAGACACGCAGAAAATACTAGCTAGTGACATGAGAAGCAAGCATGCTACAAAGTCCTGATATTTCATGGTCCTTCCAGAGTGGAAGGAGTTAAAATGAGCCACCATACCCCTCCTCCCAAAGCACCTTCTGGGAGAGTGGCTCCTGCAGCACCGGGCAGTTATCAGGGAAGGCAAGAATGTCTATTCACTAGGCATGTTACAGGTGTGTACTGGGCAGCTGCTGGTGCTAGCAGGTAAATGAGGAGTGCAGGAAGAGCAACTTAGATGTTGAGAGAAAGTTTTACACTAAAGCAAAAGGAACGTGTTGTAAACAGATTTGACATGGTGATTTAGTATTAGTTGGTAAATATATGATGCAGAGAAGGCTAGCAGCTACTTAATGGACAAATGTAAGAGATTCAGTAAAGCAAATGTCTGAGAATGACATAAGAAAATGGAAAATGTAGGATAGAGAATTAATATTCTGTCAAATGCATCAAGGGATTGAATAACCTCAAGGAAAATCATAGAAATTGGATTACTAATTGTGGTGGGTTAGCCTTAGCTAGCAGCAGAATGCCCACCTAACTATTCTAACCCTATTCCTCAGTGGGACAGGAAAAATAGGAGGAAAAACTAAATGGGAAGACTTGTGGGTCAAGATAAAGGCAGGGAGAAGACTTGTAAATTATTGTTGTGGGCAAAACAGGACTCAGGGAATGTTAGGCTGCTGCCAGTTAAAATAGATTTGGGTAGTAAGAAACAAAGACATGTCAACCTTTGCCTCCTGCCCCCCCCAGTTCAACTTCCATCCTTTATTCCACACTCCTCTACCTGGCATAGGGAGGGGTATAGTCAGGATGTAGTAATTCCTCTCTCCAGCTCCTTCCCTTGTGCTTTTCCTTTGCTCCAGCACAGGTCCTCTCTAGGGGCCACCATTCCTTCAGGAAATACCCACCTCTTCTGGCATAGGGTCCTGCCTGGAGCACCTCCTCTCCTTCTTTTGCTTTGCTCCTAATGTCTTGTTTATTTGTCTTTCCTTTTTTATCCTCCTCTGCCTGCACGTGTTTTGGGAGGTGTCCTCAGCTTGGCTGGGAGGCCCAGCTGTGCCCTGTTGTGGATCCCTGGGTGTTCACAAGATCCAGCTGTGTTAGGCACGGGGCAGCCCTTGACCTCTTCTCCCAGAGGCCACCTCTTCAGCCTTCCCTACCACCCCCCTGGGTGCCTGTGCTCCATTCTACAGACTTCACTTAGAAAATATCTTCTGAGTAAGTGGAAGGAAGTATGTGGTAAGGAATGAAGTGGTTTTTCTTTGGTGCTTTTTCTGTTCTTGTTGGTGTACACCCATTGATTCTCTGGGTAAGTCAGAGTGGGGAAGGAAGAGTGTTCTGTCTCAGAGGGGAGAGAGTTTTTGTAATTGTTGATATATGATAGAGGAAATTATTTTGGCAATGTATTACTTCTAGCTTTGCTGTTCTAAACGTGACAGAAGGATTAATAATTCAAGAGAAGTGTTTTACCTTCAGGAAGTTAAATGTCTCATAGTTCCTCATGTGTGAACTGACAAGAGTTAAGCAAAGTCCTCGCTGGTTTATTTTGCTTGTTTATTTTGTGGTGTTTCTTCAACGTTGTTTCTAACACTGCAGATGCTCTGTACAAAACTTTAAGCAATATTAATGTAATTTAGAGTATCACTCAGCTGCACTTTGTAGCCAAGTCTCCAGTGCACAGGGATTGCTCAGGTGGCAGCGTGCTTCTGAAAAACTCTGTTTTATGGACTTCAGTTTTGGGTTCTTTGTAGATAAAAAAGACACTGTGTAGCTGGTGGGCTTTTGGAAGATACAGGGAGTGTTTATTTTTGTCCTGATCTCCTCTTACTCCAGTAGGGTAAATAACACGTACAGACCAGGAACCTGCCAGGTAGGAACAACCTCAGCAAGCTGGTGAACTTTCCACTGCTCCCTGTTGCTGCTTCTTTTCAATAAACTAAGAAGTTGCAACATGTGTGATCTCGGCCAGCTTTCCTGAGCCACATCACACCCTCTTTGTCCTCTGCCTGCATCTCTAAAGTTCACTTAGTTGTCTGTCTCCACAGAGAAAGAGAATGAGGAGAATTCCATGGTGTCAGAGATATAAAAAGCTTTATTAACAAGAGCTTCAGAGATTACTTAACTGTATGCAATTCGTTGTGGTTAAATTCACAATGGGTGAATCATGGTTGTAGTTCTAGATGAGTGCCCATTTATATGATATCATGGCATTGTATGTGTGCCACAGATGTTACAAAAGCTCCCAGCATTTCATGGATGTTTTGTGGAGACTGTAAACATTGCAGTGGGACTATTTCTTCTGTCTGGCTATAATTTCTAAGTGAAATAAAGAAGAGGGCAAAGAAGTCTGTACTTACTTTGCTGGACTAAAGACCCCTCAGGTCTCATTTGGCTTGGTCTTTCTGTACAGATTTAAATTCTGACAGTTCATGGTCTGTGAGCAGTGGTCCACATCCCAAGAAACTACAGTTTGTAACCATCCTCCTCTTCTGCTGTGGTGGCAGATAACGTGGGGCAGAGAAAACACTGCTTTTTTTTGTAATCCCACAGGAGCAGTTTCTGTGGACTCTGTGTCTCTGGGTGCTCGGTGTCTATGGGCAGCTGGAGCTTTATGCTCCCTGCTTTCAGGATTCATTTAGACCTAAAGGCTTTTCCCACAGAGGTAGATTAATTGGAGTCTTTGTGCCTAGGTGGGCTTCCTCCTAGACGGTACATGGTCTGTACTCCTCAGTTAACATAAACTTGGTAACTCCAAGGGCCAAGTGGTGAGCTACTAATAAATGTGTGCAGTCTGTTGTCAGATTACTTTAAGAAGGGACCACTAGATGGGAAAGGTGACTGTACCAATTTCCCCTCCCTTTTCCCCTGCAACTACTGCTCTGGTTAGCCCCTTCTGTCCCTGCTGGGGACACACAACCCAGATAAACTGAGAGGAAGAAACATATTGGTAAAATAGAGTTTATAATTTATTTGAGAGCCAGGAAAAGAAAGGATAACAGAGTTACATTGACCATACCTGTGAAACTTTAATTTTACTGATTTAAGTCAGAGCCAAGGCATGAAAATGATGCTATCCTCCACTGAGAAAGGTGGGAGGAAGGAGCTGGAGAAGTGCATTGCAACTAGAGTGGCCAAAAGCAGCTAATAACTTACAGCTGTATTTAAAAGAAAATCCTTCAGGTTTTGAAAATTAGCTAGTGATGGATGGATGGAGGCTGTGGCAATTGATAACAGCAGTGGTGCCAAGTGAAACACATTTGTTACCAACAGGGAATAAAATATATGCTACTGAAACCCTTTAGCACAGCTTGGAACTTAATATAAAGAAAGTATATTTTAAAATTATGCCAACAGTCATTCCCAAGAAACAATATCGCTCTCTTTGATTCTTCCCCCCCACCTTCTACTTCAATTTCTGCACCCATACGTGTTTCTGTATTATATTTTAATAAAGAATGATGATCAAATTTAATAACTCTTAAGATCCAGGCTGAGGCTGTTCATTCAGGGATATGCAATAGATGTTCTTCCAGCATCCAGACACAGGAGCGCTCTCAAAGTGTTAAAGCCACTATCCAGTTGGTTTTGGATTATCAATAATAGCCTTAATAATTTAATATTTTTTATTTTGTACTATAGAAGTGCCTAGAAACTCTAGTCACAGGCTAGCAGTACCCTGCCAGGCAAGGTGTGAACGTGGCCCAAGAAGATGCTATTTGTCCTACTGAGGTCACAGTATAAGCTTCAATCCTGTTGTGTTCTGTTGGTTAAGTCTTTGCTTTTTTAATGAAGGGACATGTTTTGTTGTATTCTTCAGAATATTCTTCAGAATCTCCTCCTCCTCTAGTCAGAACACGATTAAAAGAAAGTAAATAATCTGGTGTTGGCAGATCTTGTATTTTGTCACCGTTGTACCCAGATTTCAGTTTGACTCGTGGCTGGTGCACTGGTGTTTGCAAAGATGGACACAGCAGGCTGAAACCTATTAAGGAACACGCTCAATCTCCAGGGCTTTGGAGAGGGAAGAATAGGAGACAGGAAGGAAGAAAAAATCTGTTTTTTTTCTTATACTACTCACTTTTCTTTTCATAGACCAAGTATATATACAATAGAAGGAGTAAAATAACTTAAATCTGACTTCAGCTCTTTACTAACACATAGAATTTTTCAAGTGCTCTGAGATATGCAGTTTATGTCCAGTATTTCTAATGAAAATGTAAAAATCAGGACCAACCCCATAGCAATGGATATGGCAGTGTCAGAAGCTTTTAAAAGCTTATTCCACAGTTGGATTCTGCGTGCCCAGCAGCTGGGACTTCTGTTGGTAAACATCTGTTGAATTAGAATGAATTGATAAAGCTCACGATGAAGTGCTGCACATCTTTATGATCCAGCAAGTCAAGTTTCACATGGAATGCTGTCACAATATCTGCCTGCTGAAGGCTGGTAAAATGGTACCAATGGATTTTCTCAAACAAATAAATCCCTTAGCAGTATGAATAGGTCTTGTGCTCAGCAGACATTTAAAACAACTCACTAATAGATTGAAACCTGTCAGGACTGAGCCTAGTCTGCAGGAATGCTTCATATAACTTAGGCTTTCCTTTGATTTGGAAGAGGCTTGTTTTCTGATGAGGGTTTTGGATTGTTCACTTGTATCTGTGAAGGGGGTGTGGAGGATACTGATTGCTATAATAATAAAAAATTACCTTATTTCTTCTGGAATTTACTTAGCAAGAAAATACAAGGTAATACCCCTTCTTAAAAGGAACATGTTAAATGACTATGAACATAGAACTGCATAGGGTTTTGGCTCTGGGTCATGAGAACGCTTGAGGTCTAGCACATTCAGTATTTGAGCTGTCTAATGGAAGTGAGTTTGAAACAATTATATACAAAATAAAGAATGAAATCCTAGTTACGGGAGGGGATACAGAGAAGGAAAGTGAGAGCCACTCGTGTGATTAAACAAATGTCTCTTTCTTAACGTTTATGTGAACTTACGTAGCTGTAAGAATTTGGATGGAAGTGACTGAGAGCACTCTTGGGAGGACAGAAATATCCAAGAACTTGCTCTTTCTTTTACTCTAGAAGGAAAAATGTAAAAGGTGGGAGGGTGCTTCCAGCCAAATGCCAGCTTAGAGAGTTGCAAGCTCTTAATAGTGTTGGCATGTCAACAGTTCTTTGAACACTTTGTACTAAACTTGGTAGGGGATGGGATGGAAGGATGTGGTACAGGGAAGTACAGATTTATAGCTGCATTCTGCCACTGTTCAGCCTTCATGGTAATAGCTTCATCTGGCTGCTGCCATATGGATCTAACTGAGCCAATTCAGAAAACGAACAATAGATGCCTCCCCTGGAAAAGTTAGAGGGGAAAGAGGAATAAATCATTTCATAATGCCGTGTTCTAAGAAAAATGAAGACTAGTTTATGGTGCTAGGGAAAGCAGAGTAAGATGTGTTTGCTGCTACCTTCTAGTCCTTCTGCTGTGGCCTTTTTGTGGAGGAGAGAATGTCAGAAGCTTTCAGCACTTTGGAACAGTGGGTAGGAACTCAATCCACTGAAGTGATCCACAGAGTGCTTGAAAGAATAGTAGTGAGTAATGACTCCCAGCAGTTAAAACCAGTTCTGACATTCTTTTTCACTCCGAAGCCAGTTTTTATAGAGCAGTTTCAATCCAGTGTGTGAGCCAATTCATATAAACAAATTTGGAAGTACAGATGCAGAAAAGAAACAGAAAATGTTAGGAGCTTAAACTTTCACAAAGGTTGAAACATAGAGAAGAAGAGAGCAGTTGATAAAGACAGCAATCTTGAAAGGGAACTTTCTATACAAAGATTTTCTGAAGATAGTCGGGAGTTAAAAAGCTGATTTCTAGGGGGAAAAAAAAATCCCGTAATGAATACATTTTTCTGAAAAGAAAGAAATGGCTCCTTTTACCTGCATGGAGGAGCAAGGAAACATTTGAACGTGTAATGTTTTCCTGCTCAGTTTGACTGATTATGCAGAAAGACAAGTACAATCCCATTAGCATGTCAAGGGTTCAGATTTCTAAATGTCATTTTCCTTTCCAGTGCAAGGAAGTACACACGAGGACTTCTTTTGTTGTTTGTTGCTTTTAGCTAGAAGGCTGTAAGATATATCCCCTTATATTACCTGTAAGTACCACATAAGATTAAATAAAACTAAAAAAGGAAATGGATAAACACTTGATAGATCATTGTCAGTCGTTGTCCCAACAAGGTCTGAGTGGTCAGTTAACCTTTACTCTTGTAGACTGCTTAGCATTTCCCTGTGAGAACCTCATCACTGCCTTCTCCAGAGATAGATTCTTTCTGATGAGCTGCTAACAGTGGAAAAGTATTTCGGAGACATTTGCATATGGTCATTAGGTTGACTTTTGGGACTCCTGTTACTTCTACTAATGGCAGAGATGCTGACCTTGTCCTAGGCTGTCAGACCTTTTGGTGTGCAATCATGGTGTGACCTAGAGCTCCCTTAAAGCTAACAGGTGCTTTACTCATTTTCTATACTGAACAAGGTGCTTAAAAAGTAATTGTGAACAAAAAATCATCAGGTCTGAATCTGAAGTCATGCTGAAATACAGCAGATGTGAAATGCATCCAATGTGAAGCCTCCCGTGCAAATTTAGTGCCCAGTGATCTCAGATCTCAGAACTGAGTGTCCTGCTCACCAACACACAACATGAAGTCTCCAAGTAATTGCACAGTTACCTGTCTGTTATATGTTAACTTCTGGTGGCCAGAAGTCAGTGCTTTACTAGGATATTCAGAGCTTAAGTCACATTTGCCATCCCTTTTGAGATTAGATCTTGCCAGCAACGTTTCCCTTCATGGTAACCATCAGCACTGCCCTGCCAGGAGGTTAACGACAGCTCTCTTGTGTTGTCAGCTTGGGAGCAACACTATATAAAACTTTCCCTGTGTTGTTTTAGAATAGAAGTTGGTAATCTCTAGTGCTGAATTGTTCAGTTTTTTGGCATGGGAAATGTGTTGGGACTGATGAAGCAGATTGTTAATGGGCTCAAAACAATAAGAGACAGTTGTGTCACTCAAGAAGAACTTGCAAAAGCATGTTTAATTTTCTAACAATTTCATTTCGTTAGTTATCTCTTCTTCTGAAACATCTTCCTTGGAAATTAAATGGTTGCAAATGATACTGGGATGCTCCAAGCAAAGCTCACTATCTGGGACCTAAAGGTCAGTGTAACAAGGAGCTGTAAAATACACCTTTGCTTTGCAGGGGAATGTATTTTAATTACGTACACTTTTATTCCAAGAAGCTTATTTTGACCTCTTACAGTACAAATTAAAAAAGGTTCCCTGTAACTCCAGCAAAGAAGATTAAAAGTTGAAAAGATATCTGATACCTGCAGGTAATAAAGCTAACTATTTTGGGCCTGAGGGTTTTTTGTTTGAGCAATTACTCATTTAGCCTAGCCTGGGAAAAGCATTAATCATAATGACCATTTTAAAATGCTCCCTTTCCTTTACGGGCCGGACCACAGAGGTCATCCTCTAGTCATTCGGGTCAGTGGAAAGGTCACACATCTCCTCTTGCTTGACTACTGGCCCAGTGTGTAAGTTGACATTGGGTTAACAAACGGCCACTCTTCTCCTAATTATAGGAAATGTGACAAGCTTGCAGGGATGGACAAGGTTCAGACTTAAAGGAACATACAGGTGGTGGCTGAGCCTGTGGTTAAAAGCTGAAAAAAACCCAACAGTGAATGCCCAATGAGTTTCACCTGAAGGAACCATTTAGAAAATTCCATTTTCTAAATGACATACAGTTTGGCAGTTGCTTTGTGCTTGGCAGAAATACGGTACAGAGAGAAAATTTTCCTAGCAATTCAGATCGCATAAAGTTTTTGCTTTTCGATTTGTTTTGGGACTCTGACCCCTTGAAGATTTAAGTGTAATTGTTTAAAAACTTTGCTGAATCATGCCGTTAATAATACCTGGTTTTACACATTCAGGAATGCTATCTATATAACCAAATGTGGTGTGTTCACCTTAATATCTTTAGAGCAATGTTTGATTGCAGTAATAGACCTTAAAAGTGGATATTATACAGAATTGATGAATACGCAAAGAGTAAATAATATCTTATAATCACAGTTTTAAAGAAAAAAAACCCTAAATAAAATCTTTTAATGAACTTGTATTTGAGATGTGTAACTTCACAATGGTTTTGTTGAAGCTCCTGACTGGTAGAAACATCTGGCGAGAGCAAAAAGAAGCTCAAGATTTTGAGTCATCTTCTTGATTAGATGATCTTTGTCTAATTCCCTGGATCATACACATGCCTGTCATCACCTTCTAGGAATGCAGCTTTCCAACAAATATTCATAGTTTGTAAGGTCAAATCCTGGGCAAAGTAACGTGGGGTCTTGGAACAACAGTCCTAGAAATGTGTTGTAAAACTGCATCTCACTGCCTTGTGTAAACTGTGCTGTGGTGGCCGTGTAAAGCAAGGAGAAACTGTTTGAGATGTAAGTAGGAGCAGTGTCAGGGTGTGGGTGGACAGTACAGATTCTGCCCTGGGTTGGTCATGGTCAGTCCCAGAGACGACTCGCTCAAGAGCTGGCTGCGTGCTCTCCGTGCTACTGCACCCAGTGCTGCTGATCTGCTCCTGCAGCTCCTGTCGCGTGCAGTTTCAGTTTTACCTGGCTTGTCCTTTTATTCTCTTTTCAGCACTTGGTTGATAGTTAAGATTGGATTGCAGTTTAACTTCTTATACTCGTTGGGGAGCTAATACAGTATCTTGTCACCTGTAAATTGCCTCAGTATGATGCAAGCTGTCATTTCAAATAGGAATTTTCTTATCAGAAAGGAGCTGTATGGATTAAGTTTTCTTTCATTACCTTGAGAAACTTATAAAGACTTTTTTTTTCGTAGTCTACTTACCAGCTTCTGCAAGCCAGAAATATATTTTGCAGGAAAATAGGCTGCAGATGATGTGTGATATTGGGTACTTTGAAGCCTAAAAATAGATTTGCCAAGATGTATGCACGCATATGTATATTGGCATATCTATACATGTTTATGTGCTTTTAAAATGGTGTATTTTAATCTTCTAATAACCTTGCAAACTTGCTTTTCAAGGAGAATCTACCTCTTCTTTCTGATTATAACCATTTAAAGATATGCGTTTAATTCAAACAGTTTACTCGCTGGCCTGGCTGGCTTTCACTTCACATCTGTTTGTGTCTCTGACAAGAAAAAATTAGTACTATTTTTACTCCAGTGAAGCCAGCACAAGTCAGAAGGACAGTGTAAAGAGTGGGTGAAAGCGAGTTGTGCATAGTCTTGTGATGCAAGTTTCATGCGGATCAGTTAAACCCAGGCTTCCATCCAGTATCTAGCAATTTTTGATCTGTGCTTTAAAGAAAAGCTGATGATTTTGCCCAATGAACATACAAGTTTCTGACACTGTATCTGACCCAAGATACAGATCAGGCTTTGGAGTTATGTTCAGATGGTACAGAATACACATCAATACTGGAAGGGGTTTTTTTTTGTCCAGGTATAAACCTTTATAGGTTTGGGGCAGCCATTGGCATTCACAGGATGCTGTAAATTTAAAGGATGTTTAAAGAAGCAAGAGGGATGAGCCTTCGTATTTTTCACAGGCTAATTTGTTACTTTGTGGTTCGTGACTAACTGAAAACCTTCACTCTGAGCAATCCCCTAAATTTATTTTCCGGGTGTTTATCTCACTCAAAATTCCAGCTCTGCTTAGAGCTGGGTTGCTGCTATTTTGGTGTTTACTGTAAGAAGTCATGAGGTAGTTCTGGTAGTACTTTTCCATCCCCAAAATACCGAAATGCAAGGACTATTACTACTTTTCTGTGCATAATATATTGTGCATTCTGTAGCACATGAAAGAAATTGTTATAGCAAGTGAATTTGGCCCCTGTTTCTCTTGTAGATTATTCTCAGGCCTACCTGCCCACATTTACTGTCAGTCAGGTTCTGTAGTACTTCAGTGTCCTGTCTGTTCAGAAGTTTCCCACATATAACACTTCTACATTCTTAGGAACTCAAAATCAGACTTGAAGTCTCCCGTCTTTACCTTTGTTCTGGCAGTGGAACAAAGTCAGAAGTGAAGTTAGAGTGCAACCAGAACACTTTACGTAAGGCTTGGGTTATATTTACACTGCACAAAAGGTGGCCAAGCTCTCTTAAAACCTGGCAAGCTGAGTACAGTGATCTGTGCTGTGCCTCTACACGTCAGTCATAAATAAACAAAGATACCCTTGATATTTAGTTCTTCACCACTAGTGCAAAGCTGCTTCTATTTCCTTTTATTTCCTTCTGATTTTCCTCTTCTCCTTTCTTCTCCAGTCAACAGAGGCATCCTACATGGTGCAGCTGCCACGTTTCTTTTACTGCAGAAACACTGAGAACAGGACCACCAGCCTTCCAGGGCTTGTTAAATGTTACTGTCTCTGTTATCTCTCTCAACCTATTCCTAATCCTATGAGTAGTAGTCTTTTTTGGTTCTGCACATTTAATGGTAACCATCTGCTAATACTTCTTATCCCATGTCCTCCAACTGCTTAAAACTGCTGAACGTACCTCGATTGTGCTTAAATACCTTCTGCAGTGTAACTCATACTCTGCAAAGAAATTGTAAACCCCGAGCTGTTGTAGGCACAGACTATTTAAGACTTGCACATTCTTATTTCATGTATGGGGAGAGACAGCGAGGAAGTCGAGGTAATAAATTTTACCAACACACTCCTACAATATAATGCAATCAAGTGTGTGTGCAATCAAATCCACAATTAACCCCCCCCAAAGTTCTTAGATATGCTTGCATCTCATGGAAATGAGGGCCATTTGTTAAAACAGAGATCTCGGAGATTAGAATGCAATTAAAAAGTGCAAGTGAAGTTTTTAAAATGTGGGTTTGTAATTGGATATACAGTCTTCCACTCCTGGGTCACCAGTTCAAATCTATCCCAGGTCAGTAGTCACTGAATCCCGGTACCATCTAACAGCTGGTGGTTTATGTGAAATGAGTAGCCTGTCTTACTTCAGTTTGTAGTGAACAGGTGTCCACGCTGCAAAAAAGCTACTACTACAATTGTTAGTTTAGCTGGCAGTCTTTGTATGGTAGCAAAAATCTGGGGTGCTGTAGGATTAAGCTGCCTGCAGCACTTAAAAAGGATTTCTCCAGCTGGCACTGAAGTTTATTTGTGGGCAGAATGATCAGGTTTGTAGCTCTTGTACTCTCTTCTTAAATGGTAAATAAGGGGTGCTGGAACACTTAGTCCGCTGGCCAAGATGAAACTCTAATTTCTCTTTGTGGCAAGGAAACAGATGACAGCCTAATCGAAATGTCTGAAGATCAGGAAAGCATCCATTATCAATGTATGGATTTTTTTATGCTCTGGAACATAGCTTTTAAAACTTTTAAAAGCCAATGAATTAAAAGAAATCAAAGAATTTTCCTTGAGATTGTCTCCTGTGATGTAGTTGTTACCTGGTATTGTCTCCCAATCCCAGTCTTCACGACAGCAGTGCTGCAGTGGTATTTGAGCATACTGGGAAGCAAGTCCAGAACACTAAACCCCGTTATTTTCGGCAGATATCCGCCCTGCCTCTAGGTGAGAGAGCCTGCGGCAGATGAGAATCTGAAAAGTTAAGAATGAAAATCCTTAGTCATGGAGATGGGTCACTAAATAGTTTGGGTTCAGCCAGCTCCATCTCCCAACTCAGTAAAGTCAAATATGGCCTCTGAATTTTTGGACGAGCTCCCATTACAGGAAGGAGCCTCTTCTCCTTCTGCCTCTATAATTTTGTCCCATTTCATCAAACATGAGACTGGATGCTTGTTGGAGAGCATGTGGCACTGCTCAGAGGGTTGACAGGACCTGTGCATTCCCAGGGAGCTTGCCCCGGCCAAGCAAGGCAGTGTGCCTGTCGAGCCAGGGCCGTTGCAGGTCCCACCCTGCCCCGAACGCGCAGCCGTGGACACTGGCACACCAGGGCTGCTGTGTTGGGAAGAAGGAGAAATGTCATGAGGACATGCAGTAAAAGGTGGCCTCCCAAGGGCACAATGTTGCACAGTTTTTCTTCAGCCTAACAGGTGGCTTGTCAACATAACTGTAATTTTATATAGAGGTATTCAGAAGCTTTAGAGACATAGACTGTGGCATTTCAGTTATGTCCATGCCTTTGATACTGGCGCTGCAGTGTTGGGAATGGTATGGCACTGCTTAAACTCGGTGTATGTCAGCACTGGCTACGTGGTTGTGTGCCTGGTGCCAGCTCAATACTTTCTTGTGTCAATGACTGCTCATGCTGTGCATGTGAAAGGCAGCTGGAGTAGTAAAGCTTGGGTTTCACAGATTTGGTGATAATAGGGATGAGCACCGTGTAAGAAACATCACAGTAAAAAAGGCTCTTGCTGATGCATGACGTTCGTCAGCTGAACGTAAGGGTTTAGTAAGTAGAGAGATAATTGCACGTGGTTTAAAGTGTCACCTTTGTTAATGGTTGTGGTCCATGCAGACTGTATCAGTGTGTGTTCTATTTTTGTTGTCTCTCAAGAGGAGCTGTATCGCATTCTCTGCAACCTTTAGGAAGGAACAAGCACACTTCTAAGACTTGAAAAGTGGCTTAAGGAGTATCTTATGTCCCTGGATTAAAACAAACCAACTAACATGAAATCTTTAATATTTCTTCCAATCCCTAAAGTATGTTCTCTTCTTTTTTAGTTTTGTGTTCTGACAGATGGTTTCTTTCTCAGCTCACTTAGATGGAGTAGCTCTACTGACTGTCTTGATTGGTATCAGTCTATGTGAAGGAACAGCACGACCGCAGATGTGTACTTTTACTTCTGCCACATTTTCATTCATGTGCTAACACCAAGGGTCCTTGATGTGTTTAAAGTCTGCTTATGTCTCTGTAAAAGGAACTGATTAGCAATGAGCCTGATGTTTCTTCCCTTAAGCTGAATAGAGGGGTTTTTTGCTGGTGATGTCAGAGGCATTTGATACAGGCTACCCTGCTGTGCCTTTTTCAACAAAAAACCATGAGGTTTAAGAGTCGTTACACTCTTGAACCATCAGCCTGAAATAAAACTGTGTTCATTTCTGATTTCTACCAGTAGGTGAGAATGGAAGAGCAGGAAGCTCTGACAACTACTTACCAAGATTTCTTATGGCCAAAATGGTTACTTGTCAGGTTCAGCCCGAAAATTTTCATCTAAATCTGAACTGTGATTTGCCTTGTTTGGCTGAAGGCCCCCCCAGTGATACTAATTTCACTTAAAATTTTGCCTGCTCTCAGAGAGACCTTTTGTATGGCTCTCGTACCCTTAAAATCATGTTGTAAAGAAGATAACCTTCTATAGAAACGTTTACGTGTAGTAACATCAGACTGTTAATTCATGGTCACTGAAATAATAAGTAAACAATTTGAACTTTTAGTTTTTAATTCATTTGCTTTCAGATTTTATTCGTGTGCTGCTGATAGTCTGTTGCATACTCGGTAGTGGCTTCTCCCCTTTTCCCTTGCAGCTGCTTCTTTTGATGTCTTGGGAACTGTAAGCAAAAGAAAGTGATCGCTTAGATCTCTCCTTGTGTCGCTAGCAGCCCTAAGACACCTACTTGTTGTCAGGTCTGGAGTTTCAGAGAGGCTGAAAAGACTGGGCTTGCTTTGGATATACTAAAAGCAGAACAGATGCAGGAAAAAGAGCGATGTGTGAGGGTACAAGAAGAGAGACAGAGAAGTCAATCATCCTACTGAGTAGGACACCAGGAGCAACATGATGTTTCTGTCTGTTTAATGCACCCTATCAAGGAGCAGGAATGCCAACAGGGAAGACAAACGAGCACTTTAAAACTGGTGCAGTGGAGCAGTGTTCAGTGCTGTCTTCTCCCCCTCTTGGTTATGCAGTTGCTCAGCAGGGCAAACATAAGGATGCTGAAGTTGGCCCCGCACTCCTGGTTATTCTCTCCCCGCTGTATGGAGCGGCTTGACTGCCCAAAGACCTGCTGAGCAGGAGAGTGGAGAGACCCAGGCTAACAGACACGTACTCCTGTTGACCCCTGTGATACATGCAAGGGTTGCCATAAGTTCTAGGTAACCCAGTTCCTTTTACCTGGGAGCACTGGAGGCATTCTCTTGTGTTGGCAGAGCAGTGAGCAGGATTGCTCCTTGCTGTGCCAACGGGACCTTTCTTTCATCAGCAGTCTGTGGTTACCCTAGAGTTCACTCTTACTTACCTGGTTTATGTGTTGGGTTTGGTATCCGTGCCTAAAAATGAAAACTGGAGAATAAACCAACCCAGCAGTATTGGGCACATGCTCACCTTTTGTGGGGAAAGGATGTATTCAGCATTTCATACCGCCTGCCTTACTCAGTACCGTTCCTCAACTGCGTTAATCACATGGACGGCTCTCACTGGGGATCAGTAGTGGATTACATTGCCATAAATCTACCGTGGGAAGTGTTTAATCCATAATCACTGAAAGCAAGCACACCCTATATGACTGTTGAAGAAAAAAATGACTCTTATTGCTGATAGGATACTATCAAGATTTTTTCATTTTAGTATCTTTTAAATAGTCTTTAATATGTGGATATTGGTAATTTTTTTGTAAGGTAAACTTGTTTTCTTTAAGGATTGCTGTGTTAATTGGGTAGAAACTGTTTAATATTCTTAGAGGATTCCTTGTTGAACTGTATTATTTTGTGGTATTTTAAAAGTAAATACTAGAGAAATGACAGCTTTTTCTTCTTTACCTGAGTGAAAACGATGACTCGCAATCACTTGTGCAGTTGGTTAATACACATCCCAGTACATTGAATTGTACAGGGGTGAAAAATTACAGTGCGGAGGGACAGACCAGAGCAAAGTTGTCATCACAGCTCTTAGCATCTGATGGATTTGACTTTCGATGCATTGTCTACAGCTCTGTATGCTTAAGGATTCATTGAGAATGAGAACCTGAGCGGGTTAGTAACACCCACTCCATCTCGGGAGGCCACTGAAATACAGTTTATTTTGTGATATTGGTGGACTGGCTACTAAAATATTCGTGTGACTATATAATTTTCACAGAATTCCTGGTCTTGCTCATAGCTGAAAAGCCAGGAAGTTTTGATGTCAGATTTATCAGCATTAGCCTTGAACAAAGGGGTTTTGTAAACAAAGCTCTGCTTAAATCTCTTTGGCAAACATGAATGAATGCTTAAAGTGGGGATTTGACTGGAAGGTCGTGAGGATGCTTTTTGACTGCTGAACTGCATCAAGTAATCCGGGTAGGTTTTTGAAACACGTCATCTGTGCAGAGCTTTCATCTGGTAGGCATGTTAATAGTAAGAACAGTAATGGTAAAATTATTTCCAATTCAGAAAAGTGCATTGAAATGATATTGGGGGGGGAATAGGGCTAGGAACAATTAAAGTAACTCCTTAAATATGCTTCTCACCCTGCATTTGCAGTGTAGTGGATATTGGCTCTCCCTTGGAGAGCTGTGCACACAGGCTGTTCTGGTGATGTCACATCAAACTTCCCTCACTGCAACAGTTTTTCTTTGTCAGGATTCGGATAACTGAAATTTTATACTTTTTGTGTGTGTGTGTCTTGTTTACCATATGGAGCCTACAGTTACATGGCTACTGTGCAAAATTCTGTCTTGTCTTTTGTGGGCAAACTCGCTGCATCCCTAAGGTTTGGTTATTGGTGTGGCATTGGTGACAAAGATGCTGTTTCAGAAGATCGAGGAGAAGCAATGCAGATGTCTAAAGCTATCTGCAAAGCTGTGATAGTTCACGTACAGTACGAATGTGATGAAGTACAACTTAAGGGTGCTTGGAGATGGATCACAGATGCATGAAGGTGCCTTACTGCCTTGTTCCTCTGTTAATTGCTCTTTAAAGACTTACAGGTCATGTTTCGATTTCCTGCAGTTTTGGAGGAAAGGGGGCGGACGGAGTGGGCTGGGAGGTGAAGAGTCAGTGGAAATGAAGATGTGTTTTACTCTTAGCCGTGTTTTAGTCCTGGGAAGCCCACTTCAAAAGCTGGGTCTCTAAAGGTCTTTGCTTTTATCTGGAACACACAACCCCCTTTAGAAAGTTTCTTGATCTTTTTGTTCGACTTGACACCTACACACTAGGTTAGCCAGTGTGCTGAACAGCAATGTCTAAATGCTTCCTTTTGTGTGTTTCTAACTGCATTTTTTTTCCAGAAGAGGAAAAATTGGAGCTTGCACATTCTGAGCTGAGCAGTGACAACTGACAGGACCAGCTCAATTCTGCCTTTTCGAGCAGATGGTTGAAAATGCAGCTTTTTAAATGTAACCCCTGTAAAATTTCTTACTCTGAAAGTGTGTCCACTGGACATGCTTTGTGTTTGTTTTCCCACGGGCTGTTTCCTTACCTTAAGCATCAGGGGTTTTTGTTGAGACCATATAAAACATGTTTGGTTTTTTAATAAAATTTGAGGAGGTGAGTGGGGGGAAAGGGGGTGGGGGAGAGGAAGAAATAGAGAATAATAATGTTATAAAACATTAGACTAAATTTAGTTGAGTAGATCCAGAATTAGCACTCCAATTATTACGCAGTTCCAGGATTCCTTAATGGAAGTACTCTGGGTATGGAAAGGGGGAGCTAAGAGTAGAATGTAACCCTGAAATTTATAAATACAGTCTTTTTATACTTCAGCATATGCTTGAAAATGTTGCTAAACCTAGAATAACAGCATGAAATAGCTGGGTCCAAAAGAGGAGGCAGCATCAATGGGATGCTTTGATCAGATACAGTCTCTTAGTCCTTAGGATATTGCTCATGTAGAATCAGACTGTGCTACCAAATGCTGCTTTGCTTTTCTCTTCAGCAAGGCCACTTCTTTTAGAAATTACAGCTGTTGAAGCCAGCTCTTATAAGTAAACTTGGTGAGATGGCACAGTGTTTAAAATTTATACTTATGCCTGAACAAGCTTTCTGGAGTTCCAATATTTTACTGGATTATAAGTCATTCCTTATAGCACTGCAAGTAATTTATGACAGTTAAAATAAGTGATAAATGGGGGTTTGGAATGTGCTGCTTTTTCCCAGCAGGCTAAAGGTTAGATGCAGAGGTCAGATATGCTGTACAGGCAACCTTGCCTTGTCTTTAGAGTACCTTGGTGCTTCTAGTTTGAAGCAAAACAAAAAACCCAACAGGTCAGTTGTCTCAGAACAATTAAAGAAATTGTTTCAAGAGTTGTTTTTTTCCTTTTCTTTTCCTAGTGTAAATTGTGATTAGTTTTTGCCTTTTTATTTTATTGTGAGGAAAAATTTTTGCTGCTGAAATTTTCCTGAAAAGTTATTCTACAAGTGTCTCTGATAGCATCATCAAAACTGCAATCTGTGGTCTTAGGTTTTTATTGAACGTCATCTGTATTAGTTTCTCTTTGAGGATTGTAGGAATGAAAGACCAGAAGAGCCTCAGCAGTTTAGCCTGTGTGGTATTTTTCTCAGGCAGGATGGTTCTCTAGGTATACATTGTCCAATCTTGTTTAATTTTTTCTAGTCCTAGTTTTTTTATCCACTTTCATTGGTAATGAAAATCCATTTCCGTGGCTTTTTTGTTGTTCAGCTGTATCCAGTCTTCACAGATTGAGTCCTTAATGAGAAGGGTTAGGTAAAAGTCACGGGCAAGACAAGCAGCTAGAGCAGTTCCTCGTACTGATGGAGGTCAACTGCATTAGCCTGCAGTGGAGGAAGGGTAGCCAGCCTTGCATCTTGCCCTTCAACGATGGAACTGCTGTTAATAAATACTTGGATAAATACCTGTTAGGGCATTAAAAACACTTCAGATGAAATGCCTCCATTTTATTTGTGCTGAGTTTTGAAGCAGCCAAGTGATTTAGTTTCTCCATTGTGATCAAATGTTTCCAATTTTATCAATTGAGTTACAATACTGATCCTGGGAAGTACAGGGGGAGCTGGATGTATTTCATTTGAGCACTAAATGATTTACTAAGTTACAGAGTATAAAACTAGTTGCTTCAATGTGTTAATAGTAAGATTGGTGGGATATTAATTATTTCCAAATGGTATTTGATCTGATCTCCTATGCATTTGCTACAGTTACTAATTCCTATATTGCGGAAGCCAGTGGGGTTCTTTGTTCTGCTTTTAAGTTCATAGAAGTCTGTGAAGTTCAAGGAGTCCCAACTAATTTAACTTTTATTCTAGTGGAACATTGTCTCTAGGATATTACCAAAATAAACAGTGAGGCTAATTAATTTTCCCCTAAATTCATTATTAACATTATGTCTTAATTGCAAGTTATTATTATGCAGCCAGTTTTACATATATGGTAATTATGCTTTATAGTGAACATTTTATATATTACAAAAGAAACATGCTTCAAAGCATGGACCATTATCTCTAAAAGCTAAATGGAGAGAAGCGTTGTATGTGGAAGAAAATAGCTTACCTTATAAAATATTTCCTAATTAAATGCTGAATAACCTAATTGCTATAAAACCATGGGCTGAATATGACTTAGTACTAGGTTAAGACTATTCTCCAAAACCAGTATTAACCACCATCAGAATCTGATTGTGAGCCACAGATGCTGCAATACTCTACCTGGCACTGTCTATATTGGAAAGCCTGTAGTAACAGCAAAACATCTGCTTTCCACAGCTCCTAAAATAAATATCCTGAAGATGCCATCTCATCAGCTTGTCGCTGTATTAAACAAAGTGTATCGATGAAGATGCGTGAGCTGCGTGCAGCATCAGGAGCCAGGGACAGTTCTAGTTGTGCTGTGCAGAATGGCACCAGGCAGTGGGACTTAACAGGCTGTATTTTTTTTCTGAGCAGGTGAGAATATAACAGAGGTGGGTGCCCTCTGAGAACATCTCCCTCTGTCTGTTCACACAGTTCTGTCTTTAGCTGCACTGAAATCGAATTGCAGAGAGAGGCGATAGAATCTGGACACATGTGCTGAAGTTTACTGAAGTCAGCAGCCGTTTACCTTGTGCTCGTGTGATTCCTTGAGCAGTGCTGTATTTCTGTATTTGCTTAATGGCTCTTACTGAGCAGGAATGTTTATTGGCAGAACAGGTTTAATGCAGGCAGCTCCTGCCAATCTGCCTCAGACATGTTGCAGAACCGCGCTTTCCGGGACTCTGAGGGCAATTCATTCCTCATGCCAATCATTGTCCTCCCTGCTCAGCCTGCCAATAAACTGCCAATTATGATGGTGGTTTTTTTGTGTGAGGCTAACAGGTGTACCTCAGAAATTAGACCACCAAGTCACTTGGTGCAGTAGGGAAGAGCAGAGAGTGAATATTGCTGTGTATGCAGATGTATTGCTATATGATTTTAGTGTTTATATACCGTGTTAGGAGGTTTTTTCCAGAGAATATTTTTAATTGATATACTAAAGCAGCACGGTTGCCTGTGTATTCCATGTAAAAACTGAAAGGGTGAACTAGTGTGACAAGGACATCCCGTTTGTGAGCGAGTTTCCCCCTGCACCAGAGTGCAGAGATAGCTGTCGATACCAGGAGTGCACAACAGCAGTGAAAGGCTGCTTTGTGACAACCTGCGTCCTCCTGTTTCCTCTCATGAGTTGTCCTGGTGAGTACCGTCCCCAGAAACGGAGACTGGTGCCTATGGGCCACCCAAAGAGAGGGTTTTGGAGGTTTCAGCAAACAGAAGCAGTGCATTGGTGGCCACGTTCTTCTTCAGATTCCTCCCTTTTGCCCAAGCATGGAATGAGGGACAGGCTGGCTTGTGGTGGTGTAAGCCAGTTGACATCTGACAACGTGGTGTTCTAATGCTTGTTGAATTTTGTAACTTCATTGCTATGGTATTTTGAATGTGCTCTTAAGTGGTCTCACAGCCCTCCTGTGGACCCAGGTTATCAGGATGCATTTACAGCAGCCAGATGAACTGCAGACATGAGGCAGAAAAACTGTGCCTTGAGTATTCTCATCCCACTTGAGTAGAGAGAGTCAGAGGAGTCTCGATATGGGCTTCAGTTATTTGGACGTTTTGTGTCTAAGCTGTGGTTGATCACATGAAGTGTGTTGTGGGAATGGAAGATTAAAAGGTGTTTGTTTTTCTAAAAAACTTCCCAGAGTTTCTGTAGGCAAGAAAGATTTCACAGCCTGACAGCATTCCATTCAAAAACTGAATTAGTGACTAAGTTGCTATGAACAGCTTTGGGTGCTATCTCATGAATCCATAGCTGCCAGATAGGAAAATGACCAAGAATTTTGAATGTTGCTGGATTATCTGACAGTGATGCCATTTCAAATGGAAACTACTGATACCTGTTAAGAAGTTGAACAGTATGTGGCTTAGAAAGTTCTTTCTTTGACATTTCCAAATCTAATAATCTAGTTCAGGGGACTTTGTCCACTGCTGCCCTCCGTATGTTACTCAGCAAACATTTGTTTTTAGAACATGAGAATCAATTATTTTTCTTCATGAAGGAAGTAGAAAAATCAGTGTTGTCTTCATTTTACCTACCCTGATAGTAATACCTATGGCATGTAGGAGTGGGATCTAGCCATGGTTGCTAATGTGCTTTGAGATCTCTGGGTGTAATATATACACTGTATAATGGTATATTCTTTCTAGTGAATATGAATATAAGCATTTATACATTTGTTTGTGACCAGCATACTGTGAAAGTTGCTCCTTGGAGGCTTAATGTAGACTTAAAAAAGTTATTTGGTTTTTTTTTTTAGCATTTAATTCCATTTCCCCTGCTCATTCTCTTCTTGAACTAAATAATTTCTGATGCATGCTGTTAAAATAAATTAGAAAGTCAAAAAGATGTTTCTTTGAGTACATATATTTATCTTTTTGCCAAACAAAGTACTGTTTCATAGATGCACTCCTGGGTCTTACCCAGGCTTACAGACTTGAGTCATAACTCCTTGTGTACTATGACTCGTCTCAGAAGAACCCTTAGGAGGTATTAGTTGATTAACTGAGTTGTGGAGAACTACCAGAGACTTTTGAAATTCAAGAAGTCTAAGTTTTATAGCTGTACTGGCATGAGCCAATTTTCTAAGTATCCACAGCAAGATCGATCTTGAAGTATATAGTTTTATATTATCTTATGGTCTATGAATGAACCTTTGTTTTTCACAGCTTTTCATATTAGGCTCTAGTTTGAGATGACCAGAGGCTGTGTTTTACCTTTCCCATGAGAATTTATATGTAAGTGAGACTGCAACTTATGTTCTGATACATATGAAGTATCACTAAATGGATGTGATTTAATGATGCTTTTATCATCTTGCAGGCCAGCTGAATGCTCTTCATGCTTTGCATTTCTTTTTCTTGCTTTCATGGTTTTTCTTACCAGCAATCAGAATGTAGAATTGCAGATAGATGTTTTTTAAGGTGTTTTAGTGCTTTATTTACAAACCCTTTATCTCCATTTCAGACTTTTTTATGTATAGCAGAGACTTAGACATCATACGTTAGGTGTGATTGCTAGGCCACAGTTTATTACCTACATGCCTGCTATACTCTGGGAGGGTTAATGAGGGATGGAATGTTTGGACTGGACTAGGCAGCAAAAGTGCTGAACTTCATGCTCAGTGTTAAAAACCAGAAAATCTGTTTGGTCAGATAAGCTGCAGGAGCCAGCAGGTTCCCATGCTGGAGAAGACTTTAATGGTGAAATGATCAATGCTTGGGGCTATTAAGGCACCTTCTTTGACTTTAAGTCCACCCTAGCTTAGTGAAGTTTAGTAGTATATGGAGGTGTGTATTCTTTCTCACTTCTTCCCTGTGTCTTTTGCAGCTGGGGTGAGCTAGAAGAGCTTCTCTAATAGCTGGTGCTACTCAAACCTGCTGTAACTTCAGCATAAGGAGGATGCACTTTGCTCAGGTGTAAGGTATACACCCGGGGCACATTTAAATTCATTGACTCAAGAGACAGTCAGGAACAAACTTCCCATGAGGATTTTTTGCTCAGGCTAAGCAATCAGTACCTCCATGCTGTCTGATGCAAGCCTACTTTAGATATATCCAAGTCCCCATCTCTGCTGTGTATATGCTCAGAGTTACAGGTCCCCTAGGTTTGCATTTTTGCTATTAGTCCTCCTAGTCCTGATATCAACCAGGAACTTTACCACCTATGTGTGTCCTCCTGTGTTTATTCTTCTTCATTTATAACAAGAAATAATATCTGTGACTCTCTCAAACCCATTGCAGCTGCTCAAGCTGCATGGTGTAAGTTAGACCAGCTTTGGTGCATTTCTTTCTGTCGCAGCCTTCCTCAAATCTTGCCTTCTACCTTGGCCACAAAATAGCTGCACGGGCATCGTGAAGGCCCAAAAGAAACTTGCTCTCAACAATCTGTCCCATGTTATTCACACGGTACATATGAGGTAAGCAGATCCTTGTGGTTTTAGATTTCAAAAATTTCCCTCTTAAAAAGGGAGAGTTTAGCCAGAAACAGTTCAACAATAGAAAAAAAATGGTTAAAATAGTCAATGTAATAGCCATGGCAATTGCAGAAGAGCATCCAGGGCTTACAAGTATGGTAAAAATCACAGATTTACAAAGTTTTCAGTTTTTTGTTGCTTTTTAAATCACACTGTTGTGGCAATGGGATGTTCTGACCTCAGATCCCTGATTCCTCAAAAGACAGTTGTGTCTGTACAGTTTTAGATCCTTTTCATTCTTCTGATGCAGAAGACAAAACTGATTGGGAAGGTGAATGCAAAACCTTTGGTAAATAAATAAAAGGAAAAGGCTAAACACCCTCCTTTAACCAACTGATCACACTGATTTTTATGAAGAGGGCAGATGGGCAGAGAGCAGAGTATTCCAAAAAAATATTTGTAGTGTCTAGCATTTATTATACCATAAGCATATAAAAACTGCAGACACGTCCTTGCTCTAGATCAACTCTTCCTTTTTAATACTTCTGCGTCGTCTTAAAAAGTGTATTTGCAAATACATGGCAGACTTTTCACAGCAATACAATATTTTCAGTTGCCTAAGAAAATGCCTTTTCTAGCTTGCCTCGAATTGCTGTTTAAACAGTCCCTGAACTCGAGCACTTTCATCTGAATGCAATTTCGGTGCCCTGGAAAGCATAGATTTAATGTATAGTGGTCCATTAGGATTTGTCAGTATGGGCTGGTGTATAAAAAGGTCCGGGGAGATCCCCAGACTGGTTCTTCCTTGAGGAAAGCCCTCGGTTGGGTTTTGCGCGTCATCGGCGATACGCTGTCGGTCACAACCGTGGGGGAGGTGAATGGTTAATGTCATGTTATGGACATTTTCTTACTCATACCTCTGAATTTTACTCAGCTTTTGATTTCCTGCTAGTGGCTGGAAGTTGAAATGGTGATAGGCATGGATTAAAATGGAACTTCCCAATTTCTCATTTGTGAAGCATCTCCAGCCTAATATACTTGTTGACCTCAAAAGTAGTTGTGGCTGTGGAATGTTTCCCAAGGTTTAAGAGTTTTTCTTCGTGGCACGATGCAGTTTAACACAAAGGCACGTCAGTGCACTACCAAAGGGCTTGCTTACCTGCTGAAGGACTGTAGTTACCTTACTGTGGTGCTTAACTAATTAATTCCCTTCCCTCCCTGCCATCATGACAAGACTGCTGTGATACCGGTGTGTGATAGGGTTTCTAGCATAAGTTTGTCCAAGCATTTTCTATTGCCATCCATCCCCTTCTGCCTCCTTTGAAATTAAGGCATATGAGCTCACTGACCACTTTTGTCAGGGGAAAAAAAAAAAAAAAACAGAAACAAAAAAATGCCAGCGTGAAAGGCTTTCAGGAATGCTGAAACCCTGTGTGACCCGACACTGGTGTACACTAAGTGCTAATCTTAGAGCTGAGCATCACTGTTGTATTGTACTGTTCATCTCTGCCCCTTCGCTTGGCCCTGCAGGTACGAATTTCAAATCAGCTTCTGAGAAGTAAATTAATTTCATTATTTTTGGGTCAGGATTTGAATTCTGAGGACGGCATGTAGCAGAATTCATACACAGTCTTGGTTTTGAAGCTGTAAATCTCTCGGCATTGATCTGAGCTCTGTGGCTTTCACCATCTGAATGGAACTTTGTTCCTTCTGAGCGCTCTTTTGTGTTGATTTTATCATTACGTGCCTCTTACTTTCGAAGAGCTTTTCAAACACAAAAGCCAAAATTTTGTCTGTGGGCCATTTCCGTGTGTCAGAAATCGTTGATGCTAAATCTTAAAGTTTGGAAAAGCGAAGGAAATAAGAAAAAGAAACCTTAGGCAGAGCAAGTACACGGAGAGCTCTGTGTATTTAAGGGCAACTGTTGTGTCGGGACATGGCATGCATCACTGCTGCCTCTTGACAGCTTCACCGGGGAGAGACACAAATTAAATTCTTTCAGTTGCAGTTTTGAAGCTAAAAGTGTTTGACTGGTTCAGCCCCTGAATGGTGTTTAAGGAATAAAGGGAAAAAGAGCAGGAAGTTCTAATTGGCAAATTACTTCTTGTTATTTAGTTTGGCTTCCAAATTGAAAATTACGATAATGAGGAGCTTTGTGGGACTTGCCCTTGAAGAGGGCCAGGCAGCTTTTTGTTCAATTACCATTTAATGTGAAGATATTTAAGGAACATATTGTAGCATTTAAGCCATCACTTTCTATTAAACAAGTATTCTAAAGTAATGATTTTTAAATCCCTCTCTGCGGATGGCGTTTGTGATTTTTAAGATGTCTAAGTGAAGTATAGATTGCAAACAAAGGCTAAAAGGCTTTTCTTGTTATGTAATATTTAGCAAAGTAGCTTTAAGTCTATCTTGCAAGACATAAAGAATACAATGCTGTATGCAGTGATTGAGGACTTGTCAGCAGCATTAATCTCAGTAACTGTCAAGGTGAATACAGACATTTTATAGGTAGCTTTCATTAATTCTATTGTGTATTTTACAGGTTCTTAGCAAGTAGTGCTATTGGTGACTGAAAGCATGATCATTAAGAAGGACCTGAGCATATGTAAACATATGTAAAAAGTGCTGTTAGCTTATTAATTTTATCTTGCAGGTCGAGGCCTGAAACTTGAACTGTTTGGTCTTGCATATATTCATAGATACAAGAAAAAAAAAGGAGCTGTGAAAACTCAGTCTTCTGAGTGGAATACAGTGTGGATTCCTAATTTTTTTTTTTTTGAAGTGTGCCACTACTAATAGCTCTGTAGATACTTTGAGTGCAAACAAATCAGTTTGTGTTTCCACAGATGATGGACTGGGATTGTATTCTGTGACCTGTTTCCACTCTCCTTTTGTGCTTTCTTAGGGCAAATGACTCATTCCCTTTCTTTATCTGGTTTAGCAATCTTGTCTACTTTTGATTCTGCAGAGCAGGCTGCTCACCAGCTTGGTAAAAATCTCTTGGTTTTTACCTCCTGAGTAAGGAAATGGTGTAGACAAATCAATTGCCATTTTTCATTCAAAATCTAAAGGCAAAAAGTATTCAGTGATGATGCTTTGAATGGACCACTTAAAAATAATAGTTTTTTGCTATTAAGAACCATTTCACACACATTTCATTGCTTATGGGTCTGTAATTGACCCTTCCTGTTCAGTTGCAAGCTCAGAATAAACAACCCTAACTAGCTGACTTTTCACTTATCAATGTTCACATTAATTAAAATGGCTAAGTGGAATACTGGAAGGGAGTTAATTTGTTCAGCATGTTTCCTTCTGAATTGGTTCCTTTCAACCCCAAATTTGGCCTAAAGCAACTGCACTTAATGCCTTTTTTTTTTTCTTCCCTTTTCTTTTCTTAAACCTCTTAAAACAGAGGCATGTAATAGGAACACAGTTCCTGAACTCTAGCAGTGGTGCTGGATGCTCAAGACAATTATTGTTTCGATCTGAGTGGATGACCAGTGGATGATTCATAGTCTCACCCTCCTGTCCAGCACAGAGAGCTGTTTGAGAGCAAACCCACAGGCAATTTACTTCATGTTTTTCCTTTGGGTTAAAGCTGGCCCAGGAACAAGAAAACCAATTCATTAAAAATAAAATATAAATGTATATATGTTGTTTAATTGCCTTTATATGTTAGTGTGTGTGAGGATACAGCTGTGCATCTATATACAGTCCATATGTGCAGGGATGTATATATGTCTACACATGCATGGTAATAATAAAGCAAACAGAATATAGTAGTAAAGCACTTCATATTTTTTTGCACTGATAGCAAAAAATAATCTTTGGATTTAGCCCCTTTAAAAAAATGGGAGCTCATAGCAAAGTTTCATAGTAAGGCCAGGAAAGGACCTTAGATAAGCTATGCTACCCTCCTCCTCTATGTCACAGGCAATACATTTTACCCAGAAAATATAATGAAAGTATTTTATTCCTTGGGACACTGCATGACATAAGCAGTAATCAAGAGTGACATACTTATTGGTAAATATCTGAGCCTTCTGTACTGTCCAGATTGCAGAAAATATATCCCAGTGGCCCCAGGGAAGACCTACTGGGATGAGGAAAAGGGATTCAGACCTTTGCTCATCCAAGGCAGGGGAAGCCTTTCCGTGTTGGAATGGTATGGTGACTGGTAATGCCTTGAGCATGTGAACTGGTCCCATACCAGTCAGGTATCTCAAAGGCAGATTCCGGTTGCAGTTTTTGAACAGTGCATTGCTTCATCTCGCATCTGCTTTGAACCTGATGTTAGTCTCTGATGGTCCATGGGAAGGCCTCCCCAAAGAGAGTGAGCTGCAGAGTAGTGTTTGTTCCTGACCTCTCCAACATCTGGCTGAAGCCCTGAAGCATGAGATTCAGTCACACTGAGTGGTGCAAAGTGTTACTCGCCTTTGGAGGTCAATGCAGACAATCTTCTTTCTCCCCTTTTGGCCTTTGCTAGATGGAGATAAGCAGGGGGTGTCACAGATCATCAACCATCAAAGCTAAAAAGGACAGCGGCGTCCCTGCCATAGGGCCCTTTCACAAATAGCCCATTGTTTTTGTTTAGTTAGTTATTTATTAATTTTTCTTCCAGGAAGTAGAGGATAAAAATGTCTTAGATATTGTATCTTTCTTAGAAGGTTGCTGGGAAGATCTTAAAAAGTTTAAGATGTCTGCAGATAAAAGTAAAAATGAGTTGAAGTTGACCTTGCTCTGACCTTCCTAAGAGATGTAGATAGACAGTGTGGGGGGAGTCAGCAGTTCAGTTTATCTTGACAGTTCTCTACCAAATCTCAGTGCAGTCCTGAGCATGATTATTATGTTCTGCTGGTGGAGCACAGTAATGATGAACCTGCATGGCACCATTTCAGGACAGAGCATCAAAGTACTACTCAGATCTTCCATCGATGTTATTGGATCAACTTCTCAGCGATATGGTGACTAAATATTTGGTGTATTAGTTTCTTATTCAGAGCAAAGCAGCCTACGTAACAGGGATGTACTTGTGTGCTTTAAGTGATGCTTTACCATGCTCTCTAAGAATAGCTTACAGACATCTTAGCTGGATGGTGTATGGAGCACCATGCGATCAGTAAACACAGTGGAACACCTTTCCTTTCTTCTCACATATCCTGGTGACTTTTTCTAAAGGAAAAAGATTTGGCTTATTTAAAAAAGAAAAAGATAAGTTTATAATCTAATAATTCTAAGTATTTTTTCTGAAGAAAATGCGTTGTGTGCTGGGTGCTTTATTATTAGATGGGAAAGGAAGAACCAAAGGGCCAAAATCACAGAAAACATTACAGAAAACTAAAAATAAAGCATTAAAAATAGATGATTAAACACTGGAGCTTAACATGGTTAAGAGAAATGGTACATCTCCATTTCAAGTGTCATCTCTTTATGGCTGGAATCCCATCAGGAAAATGTGTTCTAGTTGAAGATGGTGCAGAGTAGATCATCTAAAGGGAGTTATCCAGAGATGAGTAATATGGAATAATTTTCCAGATAACAGCACTCGGGAAGCACACTTTGCATAATTATTTTTATTAGTAATTGTGCTGTTTGTTTTCCATCGTAACTTCCCTTCAGCTCCAGACAGAATTGTAACACGTCTTCACATTGAAATAGAAAGGAAGGAAGGAGAGGAAACTTTTAATCCTCTGTTTAGTAGTCATATCACATGTACCATCAGTTCTCACTTTCTGTTTAGAACTCATGCATGAGGAAGACAGTATTTCGTGTCTCTTCTGAAACTAAGATGAAGCAGTTAGATCGTTGTCATCCTGACAGAAGATTTCACATCTCTTTTGCATAAATCTGAGCTCTGAATGGAAAACGCAGTGAGCACACCTGTCATTGTGATGCTATCTTGGAGAGGTCCATAAACCAGTCAGTACACTTCATTCATTTAAATACCTTTCTCCCATGACTGTTATAGATGAAGATGGTTAATCACACCATCAGTAATCTTGCTCCAACTCCAAAAGCAGCAACAACATGAGCATTAGAAATTTAAACTGAATTTCACAGGGGCAGTGAAGCAGCAGTACAATCTCGCACAACAGGCCCATTAGTAAAGTGAAAGAGCTGTCACTTGTGATTTAGTGAGTGGGGTACACCACAATTTTGGAGCCAGAGGTATATTTTTTAATGCACTTGTAATGGTGCTGTATCATCCTCTGCAGGATGAACTGCAGTGTGCTGCATCACCTGCTGGCAGGCAGAGAAGGGGCAGTGGAAAGAGCCGTGCACACTTTATGGCTCCTGTTCTGAGGAGTGCACCTGTGGTCACAAGCTGGCAAATGGCTAGATGAGAGCAGCAGGGGAGCTGAAATTATTGCATAATAAAGGGAATGCAGGGAAACAATTCCTTCTTTAGGGTGAATGAGGTCAGAGGGGCAAACATATGCTATGAACTTTGTTGCTGTTTCAGGAATTGTGCTTCAGACAGCTTCAGAAGTCCTTACTGTCCACTCCAGTCTCAATCCTTTTTATTTCTTTTAAATGCTGCACAGCCGAAAATAAAATCACAGGCATGCATGGGAGTTTAGACCCACTTTCAATTATTGTTGTGAAGTTAATGCTAAATCTTACTTAAAATCATGATGAAACTTCCGACCCACTTGTGTGTTTGGAGGGATGATGCTCCCTTGGCAGTAGGGTTATCTCTGGCATAGATGGAGACATTCGTTAATAAACTACCATTTCAAGCTGCCTAAGTTCTCCCTTCTCTGGAGGTTACTGTTCCTACCATCAGGTCAGCAGGAGGGGAGTGTACAAGTCTCTTCCTGCTACTCAGTCATCTGCCTTAAACTACCCATGAACGTGGTTTTGTGTCCACATCATTACGTCATGTTGAGTTGCTATTGGTTTAGTATTTATTATTTTTATTTTATGCACAATATGTTATTTTGTTATTTATTTGTTTTTATTGTTGTTGTATTTACTATTATTTTTTGTCTTTTTTTCAATTTGCAGTGTCACTGAGAGTAAATTCCCCTTTCTTTTGTCATACCTCTTCATTGGGTTTATACGATTAGTAATAGCTGAGTACAGCCATCTGTTATGGAAAAGTTTGGTCTGTGTTTCTACCTATGGTTGTTACACTCTGAGTATATATATTATATGGAAGGATAAATTAACCACATTCCAACAAATCAGCATTTGGAATAGAGTTTAAAATCTGCCCAAGTTTTTTATCCTAAGTCTTAAAGATTTTGTGGCTTGGTCAGATAGCTTGGTAGGTGGAAGGAAGAAAAAGGAATGTTTTCATCTTGTGTAACAGGAAAATCCTATTGACCCACCTTCTCTGTACCTTTTGGGGAGATTCTTGTGTGTCGTGGAAAAGAGGAGAACAGCAAAGACAACTTCTGCCAGAACCATAAATCATCCTGGGAACACATTATCACTTGGTTCTTAGCAGCTTCTGCTCACCTCTGTGTCACCAACATTGCCTAGTGTTTCTAGAACACTAAGTTCATAGAAAAGGATGAACTGTAATTAGCTAAGGAAGAAATGCCATACAATCTGATAGCCCTTTGATAGTTCTCAGTCCTGAAGGTCCCAGCTCAGTTCTGTATGGTGTGTATCTAGTAGCACGAAGACACATTAAAATGTTAGCTCTCTTATGCTTCCTTGCTATCCTTTAAAATCTCTTATTCTTCAAGGGATGTACATTGTGCTGTAGTTACTCCCTGGTTTGCATTAGTGTAT
>JANHFX010010598.1:72395-91482 GCA_027560015.1 Chloroceryle amazona
GGATCCTCAGCTGTGTACCAACTTTCTTCTTATAAAGTTTACAGGATAGATTTTTCTCGGTGTGTTCATGAGTCATGCAGACACAGCAAAGTCTAAGGGATAGCAGTCTGGTTTCTCTTCCTTCTCTCCACCGAGGAGTAAGTCAGGAAAGTGTAAGTTTACAAACCCCTTGTATATACCTGATGCAAAAGAAAAAAAACTATTTCCATCAACAACTGTATTTAAGCTCTTCTCAGAAAGCATGGTCATCTTTTTTTTTCCATTTCTTGTTCTCAGCAGGATGCCTTTTGCTTACTTTATCCTAAATATAGTCTGAACTGTAATAGTTGAGCTATTTGTTCTGAGCAATAGTAGGGGAGAGAATAATACAGCTGATTTGCACAAGGATTTCTTACTCTTTATCTATAATTCTGATGATTTGCTACGTGAATTACATTTGAAATGGTGCTTTTATAGGGTCCTTTATGAACCACCTGAACCTCTGGATTTGCACTAAATCATGAAAACGACTGCTATTCCAGTGAAAACTATTTTCTTCTGCTGCTCAGAGGTAAATAAGTATATATGAAACACTTGAAAAGATGATTTATTGTGCAAATGCAAATGGGAGATGATAACCTCTTACATAAGTATCTTTTCTAGAAGGGACATTTTGAAATGGAAAATGAGGGAAGTTTAAGAATAATTCACTATCTCTACTAACTTTTGGTTGAGGATGGCTTGGTTATCAAAGGTTTTTCTGCAAAGAACCTTTCCCCTTTGGCAGTCATGCCCATCATATTGAGAGCGATTTCCTCTACGGATAAACGGAATGGGACTATTCTTTTTTTATCACGTGAAACCCAAGGCTGATGTCCTTGTACTATTACATGCCAAAATAATAGGAGTAGTTTAAATGATAATGCTTAGTCTAAAGGTTTGGTACTTCAGCAATACGGAGGAGAAACAATGAACCATCCCTTTTCCTTTATGCCTTGATATGTGACTGCCAACTTTCAACACACCGTTCCACAATATCGTACTCATTGCTGTTCTTATAGAGTAAGATCTGCAGAGCCAAATAATTGTAGTGACACTGAATATTTGGAAAATTTTATTCAGATTTGAATTGGCAATTGGCACCAAAGCAAGGTTTGCATGCCTCACTATGGAAGTTGTTCTCGTGTTCTTAATCAATATGAAATACTTTGCATTACTCAAGGGACATCAGAGCACATAGTGTGTGATCATATAGATCTTACTCCGGATCTTTAGCCTCTGTAGAATTACTTAGGCCTTTTCCACATGCCCTCTCCAAGATTCAGGGGGTTAGGTAGTGTACTGACATGTACATGACATGAATCCCTTAACCAGACCACAAAGGCTGTTCTGCTCCTGTCACCAAAGGGAGACAAGGCACTGGATGTGTCATAGGGAGCTGCAGTTGAGGCTTTCTGTCGTGTCTGCTTAATGGTGTTGGGTGCTCATGCAGAGAAGTGGAGCCACGGTGGTCTGACTGGTGGTACTTACTGGTATGGAGGGCAGCTGCTCATCGGCTTGCTTCTCGTGCTGCAGAAAGCCAAGTCAGAACCCTTACATGGTACCTTGAGTTACAGCAGTGGTCTTGCCTCAGCCCTTTCTCCTTTCCTCTCCTGTTATTTCTTCTGAGGTAGTTTTGATTATTCCTACATCAGTAAAACAGTGAAGCTGAAGACTGCAGTGCCACTGACTTTATTTGGTGTTATGCCAGCCTATCTTCAGTAGAGTTAAGAGTTAATTTTTCATTCTCTGTGCTGTCCGTAGATGTATGGTAGGAAGGATGATGAAGAACATCTTCTTGGGTACACCGTTAGTGTTTGTGAGAGAGGTGCATTTATGATGTAGTGAAAGTTGAGAAGTGCTGAGAAATCATTACTCCTGAAGGACAGATAAAGTCTCACTTCATAAACTGACAGCAACGGGTAAGGGATAATCACCCATTACTTTATTCATCAGAAGATCAGCGGTTAGATAAACCCTCTCAAAACAGGCGTAGAAGAGGACGGGTTTGAATTTGAATTTGTCAGTAGCTGGGGCTCCACAGTGCAGCTTAATACAAACTATATTTTTATTACAAGAGCCAAATGCTACTGAAGCATGAAAACCTCAATCAAAATGTGTTTTACTGCAGCGCTTCAGCAAAATGTGGAAATCCACACAACCTGTCAGTATCCTTCCAGGGATAGAATATGGTCCTAAGATTATGTATGTATCTTGGGTGTAGATATTGCAAGCTACTTGAGGTTCTAATTACACGGGATGTAATCAAACCCTCTTGATGTGTGTGCATGTGGACATATAGTTTACATTTACTGGTGAAGAGGTTATGCTCTTCTTGCTGCAGGCATTTGGTTGTTGGTATGTTAATGGAAGCCTTTGTATAAATTGAGTGGAAAATGTGAGTCATAGTTTCCTTTCTTTCTCTCTCTAGACCCTGTATAATACCAAGGAAGGCATATTAATAGTTAATACCGAGTGCTATTCAGAATGGAGATTCCTTAGCATACAGCTTCTTCCTGTCCTTGCTGCCGTGTGAATTATGTTATCAGATTATCAGAGGGAGGATAGAGGAAGTAAATAAGTACTGAAACATTTAAGTGATGATTTCTGAAGTATGTTATTTTCTTACTGTGTCTGTAAAATGCAGAACATTGTATTCCCCATTCTGCACCACCGTATCCAGTGACACTTGTTGGGGGAGGACAAGCTCTCTGCCCTTCAGTCTTGTAAATAAATTGTTTATTGTCCAGTCTCAGCTGACTTTAACTCTACAGGTGGTAATCTTGTAGGTGTCAAGGTGTGTCAAGGCACTTAGAGGTATTAGCACTTGAACTGGTGACGTAGAGACTCTCCCTTCTTTCTCAGTGATGTTCATTTTCTACCCCCAGCTCATGCATCATGCAGATTCATACCCTACTTGACTATCTCCTCAAAAATCATCTCCAATTAGTCTGATGCTCTGTCAAGACAAGATTAACACACTGTTTTTCTTATGCTCTCTCTCATCTGTTACAATTTTGTGCCAATTTTTTTCATTTTTTGGACCTGTAAAAAGATGCAATTATAATTCACACTTCAGAATCAATTGAGAGGTGTTGCTACATTATACACAAATCACCATCATTAAAATGCCATGATGCTTAATGAATATATGCAAGAGCAAAGAACAAAAGGTATTCCTGTAAAAAAACCTGCTCACATTACTCCTGTTGGGACTAAAGTAGGGTCTTCCAGCTCTCTGTGTCAGGATTAATTGCAGTCTGGGTGGAAATCCATATGCAGGAGTTGAGAAGAGCCTGAAGACAGCTGGGGCTCAAACTTACTGTCTGTGAAGCACAACTTCTGGCAAACCAAATTGGTCAAAAATGGTGCTTTGTAAGAGGATGAAAGGTATTTTTCAATGAGTTCAAAGAGAGATCCATCACAGGCTTCTTAAGCTATCCTCTGTTACTTACAGTGTTAATGCTGATTTCATCTTTAAGAAAAATATCTTATTTTTCCTGAGGAAAGTGTAACCTCAGGTACCACAAATACAGGTGCTTAATCTTATCTATCTGTTAGGTTTTCACATGTCAGAAAGATAGGACCAAAGCCAGAGTAATCATTTCCACTACAGATTTTCCGTGAAGGGACAGGTTTAGAAAACTAACAAACCAAGTCATGAAAGAATGTGACTGACACGTTGATACTTTCATATGTTGGTGTGAATCAATCAGCTGGTTTAAGGCCAGAGGCTACTGGAGGAACATCTCTGCGATGGAGTTTTCTGTCCTAAACAGAAGCTTTTTTGGAGGGGGTTATCCCAAGAGAAAAGCCACAGCCAGATCAAAAGACAAAAGGAGTTACTATCTTTCTGCTTTCTGTGCTTTGTTGTCACTTGGGTAAGTGACTTTCTTGTGAACACTGAAGCTGTTCTAATTCTTCCTTTCAATTCTATCTTGAAACAAGCTCACTGAAGGGGAAATAAGACCCCAAACAGAAAAAAACCCTATACATATGCATACAGAACACAGACATAATAAACATGATGTTAAGATGTGATTTGGGGGGCGGGGGGGGTGATGATAAGGCTTATTTTATGCAGTATAGTAAAAACCTAATTGCAGCTGTAACTGTTTTTTAGACTTCCAATAATTTGAAATCAGATTATAATGGTTTTGTTCCTAGCCTTGAGTAGGACACCATTCAGTTGAGGGATTTCACTGGATGTGCTTTTGAGAAGTAGAGATTTGAGAACAGACTCGATAAAATAGTGAAATAAATAATCATCTCCATTGTGTAATATTGAGGGTTTCCACATTAGGTTGTTTCACATCACAACACATTTTTTTAGAGAGGTTTGTTGGGTTTTTTTCTTTCTGTATTTTGGTTTGAGGTTTTTTTACTATCGCTAAAGAATTAAACTGAAAACCAGGTAGATAATGTGTAGAGATTGGGTGGGATTTTTGCCACAGAAAAGGAGAGTTCAATATTTCTATGCTTTGTAAAATTAAACCTGTTCATATCACTGAGATGCATGGCAAGAAGAATCAAAATTGTGATCACTGAACCTGCAGTGCTGTAGCTCTGTATAATATCAAGGGAGAGAGATCTGTTTTGCACATGCATGGCAAATCTCTCCTCAGCTACAAAGCAACGTGCTTCTGTCATCAGGGGGTTAAAGAAGCAGTTGTCTTCCTTTGCTCATGAGAACTTTTATGCACCCTTAGCTGTTCAGGGAAATTCATCATAGGAAAGAGATTACTCACAGTTGTCTAATGCTGCTCTTACATTGCTTTTTTAATAAGTTGTCCTTTCCTTTTTCCTGTTCATCCAGTGTTAAGAAAATATGGAACTTGGATGTCATGTTGTCAACTCATTTATTTCTCCTGAGCAGTAATTGGGGTTTTTTTATTCATAGGTAAACTTGAGAAACCATTTGACTGAAAGAAATGGGGCATGCTGTGGATTAATGTAGTCATCAACCTAGAGACAAAGTTCTTGTCATGCATGTCTTGACTGAATGCTGTAGCCTCCAGAGTTTGGACTCATTTTAGATGTGTGGTTATCTTAGTGCAGAGCCTGACTAAAGGGTATTTGTGGCAAGTGCTGAGTTTTGGGTATGCCTTCAGCCCCTGTAATTGAGACACAGTCGTTCACCAGAGAGAAAACTATCCCCTGCCACAGCATCTGACAGTTGATAGCATTGCAGGATTTCAGGAGAAGAAATTTTTAGTAATTTCCAAATGCCTTTTACTACATTTGTTGCCATTTCCTTTTTTTTTTTTTTAAAAAAAGTTAAAATGATTTAAGTTTTTTTTGTCTTCCAGTTCTAGGGCTCCAGACACTCAGGTGTAATCTCTTACAGGAAGATAAGTTTCAAGGTCAATTATACCTACCTAATAAGTTAGAGGAACTGATTACAAAGTTGTAATGAGCTGTTAAATGAACTAGTTTCCAGTCTCTCTTAGTTTGATACTAGAACCAGCAGAGGCAAGGGATGTGGGGAAAAGTGAGGGAGCAGATACTGAGAGCTGAGTGGGGCCATCAGCGCTTGGACTTGCTCAAGTAGAGCTACAAAAGAATTGATTTTGCCCCCAATATTTTATTTTAGAAAAATATTTCTGGCCTAGCTGTTACCATGAGGGCTGTACAGCGGTGTGTGCACAGAGCCTTTGCTGGAACTGAGAAAATGAGCACTCATACCTTAGGGGAGATTTTGTGATCATCATGAATAACTCTTGCTTAAAAAATTCGCTATTCTAAGAAACTTTTTTACTGTATGTCTTCTCATAAGGGCTGAAGTGAACTTAAGTATATTTTATTGTAATATACTCTGTGAATTCTACTAGATAAGATTCCATTTCACCACCTTTTCATTTTTGGTTTAGAAATATTAAACATGCAACAATATAGCAGCCAGAAGAATAACTGAATGAGAAGTTTGAAGTGAAGGGTGATTTGAGAGCTCACTTAACTCTTCATTCTTTTTTCTTTTCTTTCTTGCACTGGATGAACTGGCCTGATATGTGGATTCAGGTTAACTTCTCTTGTATTGATAGCTTGAATATGGTTTTACTGGTTTTACTGATGCAAGGCAATAGCTCTACAAAAAACCACCAAACAAAGCAAAACCCAAACAAGCATCCACCAGAAAACAAACCTTCAGTAGCTCTCTCTCATGACACTTAGTCTTTCCTGGTGGAAGGGCTGGGATAGTGGTGAATGGGGTGGCTTGAGTGCTGAGAGTACCACTGAAAGCTTTCTGGGCTGTCCCTAGGCGTTAAGCTGAGCTCCCCTGTTGGACAGATGTGCTGGGAGTGAGCAGGATGCCAGACACTCTGCTGGCTCCTGGGCTGGCGTGGCAGTGGCAGTGGCAGCAGAGCCCTCAGTCCTGGGGCTGCCTTCACACGTGGTAGGAGGGTTTGTCTTTGAAGTCCCTGTCTTGCGCTGGTAATTGGTGCTGTCCGCAAGAGGAAGAGGAGCAGTACAGGCTGTGCTTTGCTGCAGACAAGTCTCATTTTTCTTGCTTCTCTCTTTTTGCTCCCTGCTTGCCAAGAGTTTAATGAGCTGTAATGGGAAGGAGCTTCTTAATCTGGCTTTTTCCTTTCCTCAGCCCTTTGCAGTGTTTACCTGGGAAATGATCTCCTCTGACAAAGTCCTTAGATCAGCAAGTGTCAACAGACAGCTGTTGAGGCCAGCCTGTCCTGGAGCCTCACGGGGATTCACTCTCTAGCTGACTTGTTTCTTTTTATCCTGACCATGGAAAACTTCTGCAAAATTAACATCTTGTTTAAAGAAAAACATTGCCAGCACATCACTCATCACTACTCAGTGGTGTTTGTGTCTGAAAGTCTGTGTTTTGCTGCAATCATTCAGACTTGGGCAGTGTCAAATAATTTGTATAATGTTACTTCTGGCTTTTTGAGGCAACAGGTTGATTGTTTCCAGAACCCAAATGAACTCAGCTGTACACTCTTTTTCACTACATTCACTTTGTGGTGGGTAAACAGTACAAAAAGAAATTACAGTAATCACTAAACCACCCTTACTCTCTGAAGAGAGAATTGTATTTGGGAAAAACACAGGGAAATCAAAGGTGATGGTGATGGGATATTAAGACCAAGAAATGTTGAATGAAGTTCTGTTGATGTATGCCTTTCAGGGTTTTTTTTGCTGTGAGTGGAAGGTAATGAGCTCACAGGTACTTCCCTGCAATTTAACTTGTGACAAAGCTGGTGGAAAATACCTGGGAACCTGCAGTTTGTTCCATACATTAGCTTTGAAGGCATAGTTAACAGCTGTACCCAGGGCTATGTCAACTTCAGATATTGTAGAATATCTGACAAAGGATTGGTGTTGAATGGCATCCTCCATGACCAGCTGTGACTGTAAGGACTGGAATAAAACACATCTGTGCTTTCAGAGATTTGGTTTTGCCAGAGAAATCTTCAGTGCACCTTTGAAAATGTCATTCCTAGAATATTCACTGCACTTGCTTGATCTATGTCAATTTAGCCTCCTTAAAAATCTTATTGTGAAATTAATTTCTTATGCTCAACAGTCTGATGTTCCCGTTAGTCTTTACCTGGGTACGTGAACTTTGCTGTGCCTAGGCACTGTGACGTGCAGGAAAACAGAGGAATAACCTGAAATCTTAAAGATAACACCCATCTGAAAACCAGCAGAAACCAATCCTATGCTGCACCTGGAATGACCTGTTCGCTCAGATTTGAATGGAGTATAAATCAAAGCTACAGAGAATTTTCCACCGCGACCAAGTCAGATGACTCAGGATGGAAAAGCTGAATTCATTTGAAGGTGTTAAAATGAAAGGAAGGGGTTTAGGGAACAATAGTGTGAGAAAACAAACCATGACTTAAGTATCAAAAAGCTGCAAAAACGTGAATGTTTGCCTCAGCCTGCTTTTGCCTGCAGTTCCAGTGGCTGAGCTATCATTTCTTGGTTAATGGCGTGACATAAGAAAGGAAGAGGATTAGGAATACCAGTTGAAAATCTCTTCTCATTAAAGATATTGCCTCATGCAGCAGTCACGGTATTTATCATGCTTTCTCCTTAGAAATATCGTGTGGGTGCTGAAAGGTACTGACTTAAAATTTTGCAGTAGACTTGACAGGCATTCCAATTAGGCTCGTTTGTGCTTATTTTTCTGAGTAGAAAATGGCTAAAAAAGGCATTTTCAGTTGGCAGTTTTAAAACCACATCAGCATTTCTTTGACGGTCGTCTTTATTTTGTAGAGAAGCAAGTTGTTAATTGAATTTATATTGTTGGTCCAATCTGTTAACAACTGTACCATGAGAATCTAGCATGGTATTTGTGATTATTTATTTTTGTTCTTGGAAAAAAAAAAAAGGAAAGATAATGCAGATCAGTTTTGCCTTTTTTTGTCATGGGAGCGAATTTTTAGTGGCTGATGGAAATATTTTGAGCATTTATTTATTTTAATGGTAATTTAGTAAACAGTGTTCTCATCTCATTAGAAACCGAAAGACAATAATAAAATGTAATGGGACAGCTTAATGAGGCAGTATCTACTTAACTTCACCTGTTAATCATTCATTTCCCCGTGAAACCTTCAGGAAGTCTCAGACTTCATTTAGTTTTTGACACCAGGCTTTCTCCATGCGTTCATTCAGTTGGTAACAATTGCCTCAAAATACCAGAGAAAGGAAATAATTAAGTATTATTTATGCTATGTGCTAATAAAGTTTTTTAGGAAAACTGCTTGGCAGAAATCTTTGCTTCTTGGTTCTTTTCTAAGCTCTTCACTGATGGAGTTTGAGCAGCAGAAAGCCAAGCCTTGTTATACGCTTCACGAGTCAGGAATTAATTCCTGACTTTTATTACCTTTGAGGTGGGACTCCATTGACATTGATCCTGGATTCAGGATTTAATTTTTATTTTTAACTGGATAATGTAGTCAAAAGCCTGTAAAGTAGAATTTGTGGTTTCTAAATTACAGAACTAATTTCTTCACTCTGCAAAAGAAAACCAATTAATTCTCAAGTATGTTCAGTAATGTTATCAATCTTGGGAGTCTCTTAGCTATTGATAAAACATGAGGTTTGTGTTTGGTTCCCAAACAGATACTTAATCCTTTACTTGGAATGTAACACACACTGTAGGCAGCAAACAAAGCATATGTTGCTATACCTTTCTTGCACAATATGATTTCTACAATGTCTGGAGGTGATTAAGAATATGGAAAACAAGCTTTCATGAATATGACCACATCTGTCTTTCTAGCCAAATTCTCCTATGGGATTTGAAATTCCAGTGCTCTGAGCTCCTTAGAAACCCTTGCAGTAACTGAAGGATTTTTTTCAGAACAATATTTAATGGGTTGTGTTTAAAGAAAATGTCATGTATTGTGGCAAAACAGAAAGGAAATTGTTTCTCAGTCACCAGCTACAGGAGCATTTCATGCCTTCTCCCTCGATAAAATCACTTGTGGAGCAGTTTTCCTTTAAGCAGATATTCTCAACTGATCATTTTTTCTTTTTCTTTCTTTTTTCAAAGCTTTACAATTAATAATTTCTTAAAACCAAATTCTCTTTAATCTGTGACACTTAGATCAAGTGGAACGTTAACTCCTTCCATGCAGTGGGACGATGTTAGTGAATAAATAAGTCTGTAGGTTCCTTCTATTTCTGCTCTGAAGAAAACAGAGAAGTCAAATTCTGGTTTAATTTAGGATTTCTATTTCCTTGTAGCCCTAAGAGCTTCTGTGTGGATGGTTATGCTGTAAAAATAATTTATATTACATCTGTTCTGAGTGGCCAGATCATCTTCTGGTGTTTATAGAGAGTAGCCCGTGTGGTTCATGAGTCTGTGCACACCCTGGTGACTCTGCCATTCAAGGACAATGCTCTGCACTGTCACAAAACCACCAAGTTCTGATACAGATTTCTACTCTTCTCCACCAGCCTCGTGCTGTTAAAGTTACCTAGATTTCTGCTGAGGTTGCAGTGAAAATAAGGTACCACATTAGCTTACAGCAGAAAAGGCAGTGCAAGAATGGCCCTTAGAGATGCAGTGGATTTTCTCTATGGGTCCAACTCCAGCGTTTCTCTGAGTGCAAGAGCACGTTGTCCCTCCTGGAACACCTTACACAGAGAGCAGGCAAGAGATTAAGGTACAACTTCTATGATTCTTCTGCATGCCAAGGCACTGGCATAAATTTGAGACAGGATTAATTTTTCCTGGGGTAGAGTTTAATGCTATTAAGATTAAATAGATGGTTTTGAATTCATTTAACTATATTGGTGTATAAAGAAGAGTCTTGTGAAACAACATGTCTGGCAAACTTCATTATGTGTGCCAGGATGAGCTCTGTTTACACTCCTCTGAGTGAGACTTGAGCTTCTGAGATTGTGTTAATTAGCCTTTCTTGGTTTTGGCTTCTAAAGTGCTCGTTGAAGGAAATAATACATATTTTAATAGTATAAAAGGGATAGATTTGATGTCCTTTATGTAGAAAAAATTCTTGTAACTTCAGCATAGTTTTTGTAATAAGGTCAGACACAGAGAGCTCCTGGTTATGAATTTGTCTCTGGGGAGAGAAAAGCAAACTCCATCAGCAGCTCTGTCAGCTTAGTGGGTGTGCAGGGAAGGTCCAGGAGGAGTAGAAGGACACAGCCAGATGACGGCTTGATGGGGAAACTTTTGTCCATTTCTGCTGAGGCTTTGGGGTGTTTCATGGCAGGATGCTATGGTATAAATGAGGGGGATGCTGTTCTGAAGGGAAAAGCAGAAATGACACCTAGATTTCTTTCTGATCAGGGCAGCACTGAGGGATGCTGTGAGAAAACAGGATGGCTGCATTAAAGCCATCCTAAAGTAGAGAGATATTCAGGCCCAGGTGGCCTTTTATTCCCCAGGTTTTTGTATTTTTCTTACTTTTTTTTTCTCCTAAATATTTGTGTTCTGAAGTTTCCATCTCCAGCCTGGCCCTAGGGTAACCAAGTTAAATTTGGGGTGTTGGAGAGCTGTTTTGGTAACAACTGTATTGCTGTGGACAGTGGAGTAGAGAACATTTCACTATTAGTTGATGTTTTCAAGGTCTTTGGGGATGTCGTGAGCTGTGATATTAGGCTGATTCCCAGTTCAAATATGAACTTCAAAACTGGCAGGTTGAGGCTAAGGTTATTGTCCTCAGGCAAGTGAAAGGAATTGCCCTTCACAGAGAGTCCCTTTCCACAGGAATCTGAGTGGTATGGGGAAGATTGTGCTGTATGGATGGCTAACGAGAATGCTGAGTGTGGTGATTAATTTATTGCTCAAGGAGACAGCAGGGGGACATTTTTAAAAGCTGTACTTCTGCATTCTCTGTTATTTTGGTCCATTTCTAAGGTTACCCCTTCACACATTCCATCTTTCCTTGACATCTTTGCATATAAAACTATTTTGGTCTGTCCCTACTCTGAAGATAATTTAAAAGAAATTGTTCTATAAAAGTAGTTTACTCCTGTCTGAGATATTCCAAGACTTCTGTCCTAATTGTACATTCTTATAAATGTGATGTGGCCCAAAGGAAATATTCCCTTTTGTGCTTAGGTCCCATCTTTCCATGGTGCTGTGTGTTTCCTCCCTTAACTTTCAGTAACACTGTAGGGGACTTAGTTTGCAGTCAGGCCCTCACAGTCCTGTGCTCACCACAGAAACAAAGAATTGACTCAGTCGTAGCTTAGAGAAAAAGCTTCTTCATGTCAGTTTTTATAACTATACAGCAAATAATACTTAAACATTTTGTACTGTGGTTCTCAGATAAAAATTGTAGAAAAGCAGTGTTCTCTCTGAACTAGCACAGGGATAATTAAAATTGAAACAGTTCATTATTGTTCAAATGTCTCCAGATTTGTTTTCCATCAGAAGCTCCTCCTGAATTGCAATATTTGCTGTCAGAGCCTTTGCTCCCAGGTGAAGTTGTGCCACAGGAGGTGATCGTACACTTGTCTGACTGCACTTTCACAAGGACAAGTATCAACTACAAATAAATACACTTAGTATGTATTGTAAATTGTGTGTCTTGTGCTTAAGTGTGTACTAAAAGTTGTCACTGTATAATTGTTTTGAAACAGAGTAAGGAAATCTTTATGTTCATGTGGATTGCTGTATCTGGCCTCTTCTCCTACCTGTTCCTTCTAGCTCATGCCCTCCGAGGACTTCCCACAGTTGCTTTCCTCGCGTGTAATCTGGCCCTTGAGCTTTATTATTTTAAATTATTCTTCCCTTACACAAGTCAAAATCTGGAATTCCACTTCCCATCTGTTTTAGATCAAGAATGAGAGATAGAAATAACTTCCTACAATTCAAGGGTGATTGTGCAAGATCTGAAAATAGAGCTCGGTGGTAGTGGAAAAAAGCCAGCATCTCACTGCTTTGTGAGCTGAAGCATCTGATCCTAACTAGTAGGAGAAAGTTAAGTTTGGTATCAGAATGTGTTTAATATTTCTCTTGCTGGTGCTAAGGCAGCAATAAAAGATGTAGTTTCACATGATAACAGGAGAATTAGGAATGATCTTTGGCATTTGCTGACAAAAGTAAAGAGGATTTGGGCCAAAAAATGTGTCTGGGAGGAGATGTTAATTATGTGGCTGCTTGGAAAAGGAGTTCAGAAAAGGTTTGTTAATTGTTTGGCTGCTGTTCACGTTGGATTTGAATGTGCATTTTGAATGAAAGCTGCATTTTAAGCCTTCATTACCTTTCCATCATTGATAAAGCATTCCAACCCTCCTGATTAAACGTCTCATTTTCCAGAGGTGATTATAGGCTGCCTGTAGCCTGCTGAGGTGATTTATCCAGCCCGTGGTGGGATCATCTTTGGGGTTTAGGTGGTTTCAGTTTCCTTGTTGATGTGTGAGAAGCTATGGAATGGGTCAGATCTTACCACAGCACACATCTGAAATGGTCTCTGACTCCTGTTTCTGCTGTAGAAGCCTTGCACCTAACTAGTCATTGGGTTTTGGAGGGGTCTACACCTGTATCATCATCTAAATCTACAGTATGTGCTTATTATTCCTCATCATGAGACTCACGTGCAGAGGCAAGGAACTCAGGGCATTTTGTGAAGGCCAACACTGTAAGATACAGACCTTCAGGAGGCAAAGGTCTGGGCATGAACGTGCTGTGGTGCTGTGCACATGAGAGAGCATCACCCCTAGGAGCAGGAAGGCATTCCAATGGAAGGTGGTGTTAATTCTGTCTCTCAGAGCTAAGGACAAGTTATCCACCCTCCACTGGAACTTTTTCCTTCTTCCTTTCTCTTATCCTTGTAATGGTTTAAGTACAAAATAGCAGCCATGCAGGGAGAAGGCAGAGCCTGAGGTCATGCCTACTTACTCGTGTTGCTGCAGAGGGCAAAGGCTTTGTGAGCTTCTATTCTAGTAAGAACCTGAGCAGTAACAGTCCTGGCCTATCCTTAATCAATGAATCTATTTTATTTTATTTTGTTCCTGTAAAATAAGCCAGGTGGCTTGATTCCCAGCCACTTGGCTTTGATCATTAAACTAGATGCCTTTTCTGACACAGGAGTCCGAGTACCCTGTGATAGCCAAGCCAAGTGGATCAAGGGAGCTGTGTGTTTTCTTAAAGTCTCTCTTAAGTTGTGGAATGAAATGCAGCTTATTTTGAATCGAGGGAAGAAATACATTTCTCCTTCACAGAGATGAATGGAGTTGGTTGAGCCTTGGTTTTGCTTTCAAACCCCCTCCTTCTGTACTTCATACCTATGCCAGTTTCATATGGAACTTCCTGAATTTCTCTCGCACTAAACATCCAATGAAGCAGCGTGATGGTGAAATGTGGCTGGAGTATTATCTTTACTGCAGACTAGCATGGCTGCTTTCATGAAATGGTTGTAATGCACTCGACTTGCAGGAAAAGGTTGGGTTTGTTCCATTATTTAATGGGTAATATTTTAAAATAGTGAGTCCTTCTGTCTAGACATCAAAATACTGCATATGGACACCTCATGCTAATACTGAAGTTCTAGAATGAGCTCAGCATTGTTTATCCAATAATTTAGTAATCTAAAAAGAGATTTACCTTTCCCATCTAGGCAATAAGATTCTTTAAGCTAAAGGTGAAACTGCTTCCTACTGCCTACCTGCCTTCCCCCAGAAGGGCCAATATTGTCAGTAGAGCAGATGTTACACAACATATCCCATAGTCAAAGGGCTGGGGGTGGCACATCATTCAATAACCTGATTTGCTCACTGGCCAAACAGTGATTTCCATGAAAAAAACCTTGTTGGCATAAGGATCTTGATGCCTCGTGCCACCTTAGCACTGCCTCTCCCTGCTCGTATTAAATTTGATACAAACAGGTGAAATGATCCGAGTGAGGTCAGCCTGTGGTCCAAGTTTGTGAAGCAAGGAAGTGGAAACAACAGGAGTGCTTTCAAGTGACAGCGATGATGGCCGATGTAAATTTGGGATCAAAGGCAGTCTCATACTAAAAAATGCTTCATTTTTACTCTGAAAGAAAGAGAAGTGGAAAAGGATACCTCTTTTGGCGTGCCCAAGGTAATTAAATTAGATTGAAGCATCCTGGCTTGCACATTAGAAAACATTTCACTAGTTTAGGGCACAGCAGGTGGTCACTCATGTCTTCTGAGTTCATTACCGTTGGATATTTGGGCTCTGACGATACATTTTGAGAGAACAGCACTGGCAAAAGCCGATACATTTCAGCAACTAGAACTCTTAAAAGTGCGGGCATCTAAATGCCCATTTAATTGCCCTGGTCTTCCCCTGTGTTAAACCATCCCGTGCCCCTTGCTCTGTGAACAGCCAGCTGTACCTGGTTGCCTTGCAGAGGCAGGTGTCAGCTTTAGGCAGTGTAGCAGCAGCAGCCTGTCTGCTAAAATAAAAGCAGCACTCTGTAAGTCCAGCAGGTTTTTCAGCAAGCACGTGATTTTGATGAAGGACTATAAATTAGTGTCCGAAGCAATGAAGCCTTTTGCCTCCACTCTGCCCTAGAGTGATGCAGTTAGGAGTGCAGAGAGGGGACCTTTGGAAAAGGGATGGAGCGTCTGTCCCTCTGTGGATGTTTCCTCGTTGTTTCAAATGAGCCTCATTTACTGCTTTAAAAATGGCTTTCCTTATTTGCTTAGGACAACGTCGGTTTAGAGAGTTTACAAACCAGCAGCAACCCTGCGATTAGAAAGAGCTCTGTGCTCTGAAATGTTGCTGCTCTTGTGGGGAATTCCTGTGCAGGACTGATAATAGTATGTGGAATAATTAATATCTTAAATAAAGGCTAAGAACACCTAAGTTATTTTTCTTGCATACTGTAAAATGAGAGAATTTCTAATTGAATTCATTAGATCTGGAAAACAAGTGCTTGTCCTCAGGAAACAAACCAGGTGAGAGACTTCTGATGAGAAATGTAAACCTTGTTTGTACTTTGGCAGCTTCTCTTACCACACACCACCATCTCTGTCCATCTTACTTGCCCAGCAGCCACTCTAACCCTTTTGTCATCAAAATCTGGCATGTTTTTGTGTGTTTTCCTTCTAGCTGTTGAGCTCTTCCTGGGTATGAGTTGATTTCCTCTTCTAGGCAATGCTTTGGCTTCCTTCAGCAGACAGTCATCCACCATCCAGTAACATAGGTTACTGGATGACCTTTCTCAGGCTTTAGCTGTGGGAACAGCGCTGAGCCCCACATTTCCACCTTGGTCTACCTAGTTCTTTGTCATGCTCAAAGCCCATGTTTCATGTGGTGTTTACCTTGAGCCCAGGCTCTATTCTTAACCAGCTCAAAGGATTTTAGCACAAATAACCTTACAGAAAGTAATACTTAAAAGATATTTCTGTATAGAGATTATTTTGTGGGAGTAGCTTTGTTATTTTGGCATACTTAATGCAGCCTGTTTTGTTTTTTTTTTTTTAATGGGCCTTTACCAAAAATAAAATCAGTTCAGAAGTTCTCTCCAAGTAATGAATAGCTACAGTCTGCATAGCCTAGAATTAGAATGTTGTCAAATGTTTGCCCATTTTACCCGACTCCCTGTTTATGGCCAATACAAACCAAGATGAGTAGTAGTTATTTCTTATTTCCCCCAAAGCACTTGAAGTGTAAAAGGTCTCTTGCCAGGATCATGTTAGTTCTTGGGTTTGTCTGGTTTGTTCACCTGACCCTATAGATAATCCACCAAATTATTTTTATTTTTTTGTGAACTGAATTAATACTTCAAAGCTTGCTTTCCTGTGTGGTTTCCTGGCAAACAAAGTATCACAATATGCGTTCTGAGTAAGAATTAATATTTCTGTCTGACTAATCTCCGAGCTCTCAAAGCTTTTCAAACAGATGGCATGAGAAGTATTGCCAAAGCCCGTGCTTCAGTGCTGCGTGATGTAAATTATTTAATTGAACTCTGACAACCTGCTACCCAAACTGTGAATCTTACATCGTGCACTAGCTACATATAGGGATTAAGATAAACTCTTTTGTAAGTAAAGAAATGAAAAAGGCTTCCCATAAATGTAGAAGGAAAACTGTAGAAAACTACTGCTAAAATAGTTTAGAAACCAGGCAATTAGTTAGAGTACCACACAAAGATCATGAAAGTGCAGGAAACTGAATGTAAGTGGTCCAACTTCAAGCGACCTGCTTTGTGGCTGAGGGAAAGGCTGTGGATGTTGTTTACCTAGACATTAGGAAAGCCTTTGTCACTGCTCCCCACAGCACCGGACCTGCACTAACTGCCCTGCGCTGCTCGGAAGCAGTTGTGGATATAACTGATGGGGTGCCCCTGCCTATGGCAAGCTGCAGCTTTCATGCGCTGAGCCAACAGTTGCTGAACACACAGACTTGAGCTTGTTAACAGTTTGGTGGAAATAGCTGTTTCTTTACTTCTTGACAGGTAAGGTAATAAAATCTGAGAACATGATACATGAATCTCGCTGTGAAGTAGAAAGGAAAGGAGAGTTAGAGCTGGACTTTTTATAACCCTTGGATAATTGCTTGCAAAACCAGAAAAGCTTTTAATTCTTATTGCTCAGTGAAGACCAATGTCACAAACATCTGTCCTTTATTGGAGTGAGGTTATGGGATGCTGCAGGCCGCCTTTAGGCAGAGCTGTAGTTTGCTCTAAACCTTTTTCTCTTTCTGTAGCTCCAGTGCTTTGGCTCTAGACATGCTGTCGTGCCTTCTTGTCTCCCAGCGATGCAACCTAATGATGTTTTCAGCTCAATACCTGACTTTAGCCTCGCAAGCAGATAACTAGAAGCCTGCAGTTGATAAAGGAGGAGAAACATAATAGCAATCACACTGTTGACATAACATAAATGAAGGGCAGAGTTTTCTAGAAAATGGAGTCAAGTAATAGCAAGAGGTTTAGGAAGCAGTGGGACATCCAGCTCGCAGAGCTATCCTGGGAGCTTTTCCCTGAAAACTACTTGGAGGGATGAGTACTTGCTTCCTGCCATGTTCAGGAGGGTTTTTTATGAATGCCTAAAATGCCATTATGGAGGAAATTGAGCTGCAAACATAAATAGTCTCTGGAATAAAAAGAAAAGAATAAGATGCAGTTTTAAAGAGGAACTTGGTAGAATCACACAGATACAATCCAGGTCATATCTAAAGCTATATGAATTTTTCTTTAAGGTGAGAAAGAAAAATATTTTTTCTTCTGTTGTCCTTGCCTGAGGGATATTTATATCTCACTTTAAAAGATAAACAGATGATGAACAAATGCAAGAAAAAATAGATATATTTGTGTGTGTGTAAATTACTGTTACATATTCTTATGCTGTAGGATGAAACAGGATAAAATTTAGGTCGAGAGGAAATGGTCTCACGTTACACCAGGGGAGGCTTTAGGTTGGGTATTAGGAAGAATTTCTTTCCTGAGAGAGTGGTGAGGCCTCGGAACAGGCTGCCCAGGGAGGGGTTGGAGTCACCAGCCCTGGAGGGGTTCAAAAAATATTCAAAAATCTTTTGATCACTACATTTGCTTTTTGACTGGAATGGGAAAAAAATTGAGGTCCAGATTATGGGACTCTGCAAAGAAGCTTTCCTAACGGAATGTTAAAATAAAAATACCTGCAAAAAAAATAAATGAGATTGCTGGATTTTCTTATCACTGAAAATAGTCTTTAGAACTCCGGATATAGCAACATGGAAGAGGAGATTTACATCATAAGATGAAAAAAAACCCCAACTGTTTTCATAAAATGTGTGTTTAAAATATCTCTAGGTAAGGCAGTTTTGCTTTTTGTGGTGTTTATCCTAGAATAAGCCACCTTCTTATCAAGTAGTCGGCCAAGTATCCTTATGTCTCTATAATATTCTGGATGTGTGACTAATTTCTTCTTCACGTTTGACCCCTGATATTTACAGACTCACAAACGAGAGGTGTTTTTGAAGTACAGGAATGTAACTGATACCCAGATTGCCTCTTTATACCCTGTTGCCATCCAGTTGAAGGGTCTATTTCACAATAATCCAAGACATCAGGTTCTTCAGTCTCTATTTGGGCACCTAAATAAATATGATGGCTTGCAATACCATTAGGGGTTCGTTAGCTTGCAGGGATTCTGCTAGCAAGTCTTCAGATTTGGGGCTCAGTTCTGATTTGAGATTCAACAGCAGAGTGTTGTCCATGGAGGATCTTTTACTCCACTCATACGTGCAAGCCCAGCCCCAGACTATTCAAGGTAAGTGTTGAAATGCATCGTTCCGTTTCACATTCTAACTAATGCAAGGGCATCAATTTCTAGAGAAGGAAGCTGGTGAAATGAGTGTTTGAGCTAAAGAATTGCCATTTGTTACAAAAGGTGACTGAAGAAATCTGCTACACGTTACACTTAGGCTGTGAAACGTCCACATAATTGACCCTAAAATAATTTGTTGACCTCGGAAGCGACAGTTGCTGCTTTTGAAAGCTCTTCATACCTTTCTAAAGCCTCTTACGAACATGCACTGATTTTTTTTTTTTTGGTTCCTTTTTTCACAATATTAAGAAATGAGGAAATGAGTCTACAGTGCTGTTACAGAAGGTATTTATACTCGGGTTTTTTGGCCAATGTGTTTGTTTATCCTCATAACTGATTCTTCAAG
>JANHFX010010599.1:0-73667 GCA_027560015.1 Chloroceryle amazona
AGGTGAGAACCGCACAATGGTTCAGCAGACCCGCTGGGGTGACTGGTCATTTCCCTCCTTGTTACTTCTACTGTGGATGCCCTCTTAGAAGAAAGCATTTTAGGGAAAAATACAGAGCCTTAAAAAGCTTTCTCTCTGGTTTTATCAGATGCAGCTAAAAAAAAAATTAAAATATCATGCATTTATTGTGCTCCAAAGGAATACTCTTTTCCAATGACTGTTTCACCGCATAAGGAAAATAACTGCATAGTAAAAGCATAGTTATCTCAATGGGCAAAATTCAATGGGAAGATTGTTAATTTGGGATACTCGTCTTTTAATGGGTTTTCTTATGAATCTTTTCATTCCCTAACCTCTTTTCATTTTCTGCCCAAGGTGAATCTCAGCATGATGATGGTTTTTGGAATGATGAAAGCATTATGAGTAATCTAGCACATTCCATTTCTTAACTTATACTGAATCCAAAGAAGTGAAGAAGTGAGAGAAGCAGAAATTTGTGCCAAATTAGGTGCGATTCACTGCATTCAGAGAAGGAAAGCATAGCATACAAATTTCACATCTCTAGAGTCTACATGTAGAACAGAAAAGGATTAAATTGTCCTGATATGTTTTTTAAGAGTGATTCTTTTGTATGACATTAGTTAGGCCTTATTTATTTCCAGTTATGTTACCAGTGGTGCTTTATGCAGCTTATTTTGAATTCTATCAATGCTAAAAACATATTACCTGAGCCAAAGCTGTTTATATTGTTATTTTCTGTTACATTCCTATTTAGCCTCTTTCACGTTTTACTTAACATTTCTTCTTTGAAATCACTGCAGTTCATCCAGTGAAAAGCTATGAGAAAAGCAAGCCTATAAAATGACAGGAAATGATACACACAGCATACATACACACTTGCACAGCACACACAGATACATTCCCTTAAAATCTCCATTCAAGGAAATGGGAAACTTGCAATAAAACCCAGCTATTCTCTTTGAGAACTCCTGGGAATTACCCTCCCACATTCACTCGTGAAGAAATGTAAGTAGGGCTAACAAGACAAAACAAGGTTTACTTAGTACTAGACAACCATCCAAAACATCTTGTGTCTCTCTCACCTTCTGTGGTTCCCAGTCTACATACAAAATTCAGTCCATGCTGTTGTCCTCCTACTTTACAAACCCCACATCACCAAACTAAAGGTTGAAGCACTGCACTTTTCTTCAGATGATTGAGAACATACATACAGGGCCTTGCCAGGCTGCACAATAAACCTCACTATATTGTAAGGTGTCCCAGCTGAACTACCTCTGCTTCCACGAATGCAAGCAGAAGCAGCAGGTATCTGAGTATTCAGATCATGTCATCTTCCAAGACTTAAAAAGAAAATAATTATCCTCTGGTAATTGAAAATACAAAATGAGGTTTAACATCATGTTCTGATCTTTTTATTTCATGCTGTGAGAGGATTAATTTACTGAAAATGGAAAGTACTCCCAAACTGCTGTACCTGGCCCAATATATCACTCGTAAATCAGTGCTGATAAGGTGTTTGGGGAACTAGATACAACAGTTCAAACCTGACCTACTTCAGTGTACACAGGGCTAAAAGTCAGACTTTCCCATTGTGACTGCTATACAGCTTTATTCAAGTCATTTGCTCTCACTGTGTCTGTTAATTATTCTGTGCACTAGGATAATGACCCAAGGCTATTTTGAAGACACTTCACATTTTTTCTGTTACTACAGAGGTACTTTTCCAAATCAAAAAGATTTCTCTGTCCTATTACCCAACTGTCAGTGAGCAAATCTTTTCCCTTTCCTCCAGAAATGCAAGATTATCCCTTAGTTAAGATTCTTGTAAGCCCATAAATAGGTTTAGACAAGACCATGAGTTTGCCAAAGCTCCCGGGGTGATTCTGCTTTCGTTATTTCTTAGAATGAGTAATGTCCTCACCAGGGGTTTCATAAACCAGCCTGTTCAGGTTTGACTTCAGCCCAGCAATTCACTGGCTTTCCAAATCACAGACAGTTCTACACAGCCCCGTCACAAGCTCAAGAAAGCCTCTTTCGGTCACCTCTGAGATGAGGCTTCATGTTTGCTCCCTGCTCTTTCATTATAGCACCTTCAAATCCCTCCTGTTTCACCAGATATCCCCAAGTGTAAGTAGCTGCTTGCAAGGGCAAAAACAGCCTCTCTGTTCTCCAGAAAGAACAGCATATATTTCTAACCCCTTAACCATTGTAGTGTAAAATAAACGTACAAAACAAATAGCATCCATCACATAAGTAAATCAAAAGGTAGTTTGGGGGGATTTCTGTATAATTTTGTTAAAACATAATAGGATAAATCCTAATCCTGAGTTAGTAATGAGGCACGAGTCCTAAAGTCCATATACATAAAGACCCTAAATTGGCATGATGCCTTGCATCATTTTTTTTTTTTTAAATTTTTTTTTTTACTTTACAAAGCTTTACAAGGGTTTGGTAGATACATCTCTAATTTTTCACATTCAAATGTTACCTACAAAATGCTTTTCTGTCTCTTGAAAAATATTTTCTAGATGCCTTTTCAGGAATCAGAAAAACATTGCCACTCCAAATCTGTAAGCGAAAATGGTAGGTTCCCCTCTCACTTTTAAAGTTTCCCAAATCACAAGTGTATCTGTAAAGCCGAAGAAACCTGCTGCAAGCTCAACAAAGGGTCCTCAAGACCAATACATTTCTGCAAAACAACACTGTTTTATCAAGCCAGCATTTGCAAATCAAATCACATTTCACCAAGAAATTCCCAGGAGGCCTAATAGCCTGACACAAGTCTTACTGAGCCCCACAGGAAGCCTGCAGAAAGAGAAGCTGTATCCTGCTGGCTGTGGCAAACTCTCCAACTGCACTGTCCTTTCTGTCCTATGTTAACAAGGAAATGTTTATGTGCTTTTAAGATAAATAAATCAATAAATAAATTTGCCTTGTTTGTAAATGTAGACTTGTTCAGAGTGATTTATACATATTAAACATTACATCTCATTGAGCTTAATATGTCTCAAAGAATTTCCCTGTATAGTAAAGAATAATGCTTAGTGTCTGTGATATATGCTGTCATTTTAACATGCCTGCATTTCTCAAGTGTTTTCTAGCTCTGGTATATATATAACTGCAAAAGAAATTGTAATCTGGAGCCCTCGGAATAGAAACAATTGATAAACTATTCCTCACATTAGAAACTGTTTCTGAAAATGGAAGACTAAGTAGAAAAGGCGCTTTTTTTTTTTGTAAATTCCCTGCCGTAGTCGCAGTCCCCTCAGCATTGTGTACATTTCTGGTAACCCATGTGTTTAATCTCACATCCAGATTGCATGAATAGGTTCTCAAGGTTAAGAGAAATTTGAAACATCTTGATTAAGAATATTAGGGAGTTGCCCGAGATTCACAAAACTCTTAGTCACAGAAGGATGCTCTTTATAAACTACTTCTCCCTGTAAAAATAAAATGGGACTATCATTAGCTGGTGTGAGGGTCCTTTTATTACAGTTAGTACCAGCCTCCTGTCATTATAATCTGGAAAGAAGCAGGAAGCAAAGGAACTTCTATCCTCACCACTGCTTTACTGTGTTCATACCTTTCCTTTCTCTCTTCACTGATCGCTACAATCTCAATTCAATTATGGTTTAAACCCCCACATCTTGCCACTATCTTTTGGGTCTCATATTGTTCTATTTTTCTGTAGTCTGATGAATACAGAATGCATCTTGAAAGCCTGCCTGTTTTACTTTCTACATGGCTCAAAAAGATGTAGTGCCTATAACTGTCGCCTTTTTTATTTTTTATTCTTTAATCTTTGATCAAGAGAGTGCTATGCAGAGAAGAAACATCCCATAAGCCCCATGACATGGCAGGGGGGATGTGTTCTCTACCACAGAAGGGAACAGAAGTGTTCAAACTTCATACACAGGTTTGCTAATGCTGCTAAATCTTATGCTGCCAAAAGAAAAAGCAATGAAAAGTGTTCCTGAATCAGTTTTCTCATATTTTGAAACTTTGCATAGCTCTTAAAAGCTACAGCCTGTTTTCCATTTCTTTGATTATCCAGGTCACCTCCTGAAAGACTATTCTATAGTAAGCCACAAAGTACAGATTAGAAATGTATTTACTTATAAAAATAAGAGGGTACCATTAAGAGTCCTGTACAGGCAAAACTGTACGACTGGGCTTCCACTGAGAATGTCTGAGAGTATAAGAAACAAAGATTTTAAAAAGATGAAACAACGATTTTTTTAAAAAAATTAACTTCTTGGCTTTAAAGCCGACAAAAGGCAAAGCAGTATAGACTTTTCAGCACCTTAATCTAGTGAAGTTCATTAAACACAGGTTTCCAAGAGTTGACATCACTTAGCACATAGATTTGAGGAGCAGTTGGGCACTTAAAGAAGTGTGTGCTGTGTAATTCCTTCAGCATGTGAATTTGTGGAAACCATCTTAAAAATACATGGCACCCAACAGGTTACCTGTGGTCTACATTAGCATATCATTAATGATGGAAACCTACAAGTAGCACAAGTTCTGTATACATCATTAAAGACAAATTCTATAACAGCTTAGGCTACAGGTAGCAGTGTTTCATTTTTTTCCTTTAAGAATTCTGCACAAATCCTTATTTCAAAGTCACAGGAAAAAGAAGTCGAGGTTTAACACCATATGTCACTCTCAGACCAGCCATTGTGCCTTTAACACAGTCGATGGCCTTTAACTGCAGCAGCTCCACTGCACATCCTGCAATGCCTAGTGTCATAATGCAGTCCTGGCCCCAAAGAGCTCACCTAACAGATGAGGTAGAGCCGACAAAGGAGTGGACAAGGAGGAAAATTATCTCTGGTCTGAAGCTGCAGTAGAAACAGATGCACCTGAAGACACCTGAATAAATTAAACAACGCTTTAGTCAAAAGCCATGGACATTAAAAGAGTTATCAATCCTGCTCAGATGCAATTTAGAGATATCCTGGTATATTGGGGTTGGGTGGAGAGTACGACAAAGTCCTTTCGCCAGTTGCATAAGCAGCATCAAGATGAGTAAGAGCGCATGGAAAAGTTGTCAGGACTCAACAGCACAGGTTGCAATGTAAAGAATAAGAGTTGAGCAGGTTAGTAAATGTCAAGTGTTGCTATACCTGCAGAACTGCTGTTTCCAACTGTAAATCACAAAAGGACTTTACAGAGGAGGCCTGTAACACAGCTGTATCTTCTGTGGTTTTAAAAGCTCCACCTCTAGCTGATAGCAATGAAAACCAAAGAAACACTCACATTACCTTGAATAATAGCAGAAATTCTCAGAGACCAAAACGAGAACATACAACTGAAGCTATATGTGCACGAATCTACCAAGCTTGGTAGAGTCTCTCTGGCTTCAAGACACAAAGAAGAATGAAACATTTCTGCCTTTTCAGTTCACTGGGGTTTAATGTCAGGTGCTCATAATGCTCAGATGGATGCATAATCTGCTTTGTCTTTGAGTTTACAGTTGGCTGGATTGATAAGAATAAATAGAGGTAAATGCAAGAAAGGGAGGGAGGAGACATGTCCCAAAGTTGAGTCACACTGCAATATCCAAATCAAAGAATTTTATCAATGCAATTTCTCTCAACCTGTTTTTCAGACTGTGCCATAAATAAAGCAGATTGTCCCTAATGCACGTTTACTTTAAAATGTCAGACTAGAAATCCATATGCATGGAGACAAGATGGGATTATTAACAAGGTGAAGGAAGTTTTTGGATTATTAACAAGGTGAAGGAAGTTTTTGGATACGTTTTCTACACTCTTTGCAGAAGTCTTTTTTGATACTTCAGTATAAGCTAAGGCATCTTTGTTGCCCAGAACGTACACAAAAAGCAGCATGGAAGAAAGCAGAGATGTATTTGCAGCTGGCTCTTACGCTAACCAGTTTATTCTCCAGCATCAAAATCCCACTGCACCTCTCCAAGCTTTTGCTTTTTCCACATCCTGTCTACACAGACAGACCTCTTGCTGCAGAGTTAGCTATTTAAGAGATCAGATTGATGTTGAAACACTTGAACCCTGCTAATCAGATTGCTTAAAGGAATATATATCAATCTCACCGAGTACAGATATGGCACAGAAGACGACTCCACAGTGTTGACTGAATTTACCTCACACTGTCCTACCATTTCTCCTCCCCCAACCATGCTGCTCCCATGTAACTGGGTGCCATTTTCTGACCGATGCGTTCCTGTTTTAGAGACTGCGTACATCTGGTTTACCTGTTTGAACAGTGGAGAGTTCACACACGTTCAACACTGTTCATCACATACCCCATACTCACCCCTGCCAGTGTAACGCTTTGTAACATCTAAACCCAAACGCTTCTGCTTTCTTCATGGCAACACAGAGGCTAAAATGTTAATCAAATATGCAGCCTGAGTAAAAAGGAAATCTAATGGAAATATCATAAATGACAGAGCAATTTTCAATCCGTATTGAAAAGAACACCAACTGTTCTGTTACTTCATGTCTTTAAAATCTCTTACAATACTTTAACATGGAGCCATTGACAAACTTGGAGGCATTTTAAAACGTTTTGAGTTCTTTAGATCAATCTAAACAATTCTTAATTGCAAAGAAAGTGTTTTCATGTCAACTCAAAGAATGCCTCCAGCTAAAGTAGATTATGAGACTGTGTTACTAATTTTAGCATCATTATAACAGCAACATTTGGTTAAAGAAATCTGTGCTGCACGTGGAAACTTTAGTGTGCAAGACCTCAATTCCTAGTTTTGAAAAAATCCTTTAGGAGCTCTCAAAAAGGCAGAGTAGGTCAAGAGAGGACATGTAACAAAAATACCAGAGAAAGAAGAGCACTTTTTAAATTCTGTGTGTCAAGCATTTGGCCACTAAGGCAGCGGTGTAAAACCAGCAGTGAAAAGCCTTCCCCATCCATTTCAGGAATCATATGTTTGAGAAGAGATGTACAGTTGTTCATTCTTCTCCCAGAAGAAATACCAAGGGTCAGTGAAACTGGTTCTGTAATATTAAATTGTGGACAATTAACTGATGATGAAGAAGAAATCATGAAACTACAGGTTTAACAGAACAAAACTGGAGACCTGTAGGATACATAAAGTCCTGATTAAACTATTTTCAGCTTTTATATTCCAGAAAGCACGTTCATATTCTAGCCTCTACCAGAGAGGGCGAACACCACTAATGCCTCAGCAGAAGTCTGCAGAAGAGTATTTTAAGCAGTCTATGCTCTGTATAAAAGTTTCAAATGACAGGTATTTCCATATGTGATGGTGACTTAATGACAGAGACGAAAACATTTGCTCAGTAGTGTGTCTGGAGAACTCTCATCAGTCCCATCTAGTTCTAAATACAATATGCTCAGATCCCATTGTAACAAAGATCACACATTGTCAATGTATGTGGTTTAAATGTTTTCACTGAAAATTCTGTGGTAAAAAAACCAAACCTCTAATTTACAACCCAAAGATATAATTTATTTTTTCTATGAACTTCCAAGAGATAAGTACCAGAAGGGTATGCTACTATTTGTACTACAGGCATGACTCAGATAATTTTCTGGATGTGCCTAGAACAGCATAAGCATTTTTAAAATACACTATACTCAACACACACAAATAGCAAATGCCAGATTAAATGCTGCCTTAGTTTTTTGTTTTCTTTTCAAGATATAAACAAACACTGCTGTGAAAGAATAAGACAATTTGATATTGAACTGCAGGAATCAGGTCAAAACAATTTAATGAAACAGGGTTTCTGTGGAAGTGAAAATAATAATTAGGCTTGCTTTTATTTGTCACCCTTTTTATCAGGATGGGCAGTAATCAAAGATTTGCAGAAAAAGCAGCACACTGCAATAGAAAGAGGATTTGGTGGACATTGTTTTCCACCTTTCCTATCTGCATGGATCATTCATTATTCTGTGCCTAAACTCAGATGCATGATCCACTGATGGCTCCAAAAACTGCCAGAAAAAAAAAAACTAAACAAAAAACCTAAAAACAAACAACCAACAAAAAGCCTAAGCCGCAGAGGTTACTGTCTTCTAATGCAAACAGTACAGTGAGGGAAACAAGAGCTAATTTGGCTAATCAGAGCTCACCAGCTCTCTCACAACTGCACTGTGCCTGCAGCTTGACAAACCTTTGCTTATAAGGTCTGGTCCTTTCCATGCTGTGATTTTCAAGACTGTAACTGTGATTCTATTTGCCACAGCCTAACAATGTTAGTAACAAGAATAAAAAACAACCCTGGAAAAAGAATAGGTTTCAGCTGTACCATACTGTGACTTTTCAGAGCAGAGTTGCTGTAAGAACTAGTACAGCTAAATTATTACACTTCTCCAGTGATTCCAGGTAATCATATTAACAGCTTCAAACATTATGTAATGACATCATTCAAATACATTGCTCTCAAAGGTTTGATATTAGATCAGGGAATTACCATTCATCATACATTTATGACAAATCTAATAGCATGAAGTGATTTGTCACACAATGCAGCTTATGTTAGTTTCTCCCCTAAGAGCAAATGTCTTCTCTTAGCACAAGCATCTAATCATGCCTGGAGCTCAAATGATGCACAGTAACCCTTAATTTGATATCAGAATTAAGAGAAGGATTTTACCTGAGGTCAAGAATGGGCTGCTTTGGTAGCCTTTCAGTGTTTGATGTATGGGTTGTATTTTTCAAAACTCTTTAAGGGCCTCGGGAGAAGAAGTCTTCTAAAAAGTTAATAGAATTTAGGCCTTGATATTGCATATTCTAAAACCCAAGACTGGCTTCTTTTTTCTTTAAGAAGAAAAAAACAAAACAAAACACCAAAATCCAAAACCTGACATATGGCCCATGGATACTTTAATATCTAAAGCATGTGCATCATTAACTAGACTGTGTAAGCACTGGAGGGCCATGTCTTGCACGTATCAATTCAGAAGTTGAATTGAAATCCCAGTCACAGAAGCATCCACACCATCAAAGAGAGTATGACTTGATAAAGATCCACTAAAATACATCTCATGTCTACACCTGCCCTAGAGAGAGGCTAACTTCTGTAGGTTTGGTAGAATTCAAAACTGCTGTAAGCAAAACTTAAGTGCCAAATATCACAGTACATGCAGTCCTCGGGTGTACAGCCAAACAAATGTTCCATCCAAAGGTACAAAATAACAACATCTCAGGAATAGAGTGTAATTGTTCAAAAATATATTCCTATGTAAACATTAGGGAGATAAATACCTGTCCTAAGAATTTCTTTTTGTCCTAGAGGCAACTGTTTTACTATCGTCCTCCCATTTCCATATACTGTCCCCCTTCTGTCTCTTATACATAAAACAGAGATGTTTAGTCAAACTTAGAGAGAAGAAAAGAAGGGGAAAATGGAAAATACACCTGCCAGTGTTACTTTTCAGTTTCCCGTATTACTTTGATTTACGTCATTATTGGTTCTTTTTTCTAATTCCATGCTTGTTGGATAATCATGTTGGGGCTTTTTTTTTCCTGTTAATTTTTCCTTTGCTGGCTTTCTTCTTGGCACTTATTCTCAGGAATCTCCTTCTAATCTATTTTACAATACTCCTTATGTCTTGTGGTTACTTCTCACAAGTTCTGTATTTTTCTTTCATGTGTCACTCATGCCTATAAAATGAAGATGTGTGTATTCAAGTGAAAGAGAAGCGAGGACATACAGAGAACCTGTACAGCCATTTGATCACATGCTTCTTTAATTGCCTCGGGAGCAACCTCCTCCCTCTGTTTTTATTTGAGCTGTTGCCTCCTTGAGGACAGAGGCTTTTCCTTTTTGTTCTGGGGCATGCTCAGGGCTACTGTAACCTCACAAAAGACAGAAAAAATGGGGAAAAAAAAAGGAAAAAAAAACCTACTTAAATTCAGATTATGACACTTTTTGAAAGCTGTAAGGAAATGATGATAACTTTACCTCAAACTGTCAGATGCATCTTCCAAAATCCCTCATTGCTATGTAATGTATTACCATAGCAACTTGTCTCTCCACTGATAGAGAAGTCCCTATGGGCAGGCTGTACTTTGTCAATGCTGCTGCTTCTCTGATGATGCAAGGAACACTGAGCAGTTAAACAGCAAATCATTAAAGCAATGTGTCCCCAGTGACCACACTGAATCACAGAAGGAATGGATACCAAAATTATGGCAGGGGAAAGGGGGAACAGAGGGAGAGGAGCTTGCAGCACTTGGTGTAGGAGGAAAATACATGTGATGGAAAATAATCAGCATTAGATGTTGCTTTCATGCTTTGCTTGATTTCCTTAAGGAAAGAACGGCACAGCATCACTATGTTGTAGAACCTGATTGTATAAATCCTGCCACTGATACACTTCAATCACTAGTCCTCTGGCCTCAGTTTTGCTCTGGGTAATACAAATCTTGATTAATATTTATCTGCTCAATGACAGCTGTCACCTAAATGGCCAACCACCATATCTGTGACTTCAAACATCTGGCTACATATTTGCTAGGCATGAAAAGAAGATCAAGATAAAAACCTCATTTTTCCTCTTTTGCCTTTGATATTTTTTAATCTTCCATCTTCTTATCTATGCACATAAAACTTGTCATTAGCTGATATCATCATCCTGCCCCACCAAACACAAATCAATCCTCCCTCAAGTAGTACAGTACAAATACATGCTCTTCTTATACTTTGTATGCATGTTGCCTCAATATGCCCTGTGTGATACACAGAGAACTGAGATCATTAGCATTACAACCCTTCTCCCACAATACACAAGGAATCAGCAGTTAAAGTAGGAAAACCCCTCCAGTTTTCTTAATTACCACTGTTTCCCTTGTGAAGTAATAATTGAAGTCATACAGCCTGGAAAATTAAAAAAGCCCATTTAGGGGATTTTTAGATATCTATTGTCTATATGATAGACACGCTTGAAATGTTTTGTCGTGTGTTTCTGTGGAACTGTGGAACCAAGGCTCATTCTCAAAAAGGTTTTATTTTTAATAAATAGCAAATGTTACCCTATGCTTAGAAATATTCAGTTTAGTAATTCATACAGTTCTGAAAAGACACCATTCCTCAGAATTCCATTACAGAATGGTAATTCCATATACATCAGAATGACAGAGTCAGGATATGCCTTTTCATCCTCCTAAGCTGCAAGTACTTCCTCCCACACTCCCTGTGCGCTTCACATGGAAATGAAGCACATGAAGAGCATGTCTCCACTTTCACCAGGTGTGACTGTTAAACACAGGTAAGAAAGCTGTTGCAGCTATAGCACACTTGCCTAGGGTGGCAGTGGCACATGATGCTGCATGGATGCTGCATGAAACTCAATCTGTGTTCTCAGCTGTTTCTGACCTCCTAGGGAAAACAAATGTGATTAAAAAAACCTCAAGGAAAATCACTTTCTAATATCTGTAGTTTAAGGGTGCAAGCTGGCACTCTAAGATCAGACAAAATGCTGTTTCATTAATATGAGGGCCTTTCTCTTTTAGAATCAAGGGTTCAGACTGCTCTTTGTCACTGTAGAAGGTTGCTGTAGGATTAATACAGTGAGGATTACTTGAACTATGATGTTTCTACTCTCCAAGTCCACATTTCCCTCACCCCCTTTTGCTTGCTTTCCTTCTTACACCACTGGTTACAGGCCTCCATCTAGAATTAGTGCCACCGATCACTGCCTGCTGGACTTGGATATTCTGCCAGTTTTAAATCCACTTCACAGACTGTTCATCTAGTCCCCATTTCAACAGCTTTTCTATGAGGATTTGGTGGGGTCATGTTGTTGAAAGTGTTCCTGAAGTCAAGGCAGGCAATATCCACAGCAGCTTACTTTGCAGAAAACTGTTCATTTCCTCTTTATTTACTTAGAAATAAAGATCTACCTAAGCTGAGTGCAGAACTCTTCAAGGAAGAAATTCAGCATACAAAACAGAGGAAGCAGAAGAAAGTAAATGTCACACCTGTCTTCAAAAAGGACAAGCAGGAGAACCCAGGGAAATACAGGCTGGCCAGCCTCAACTCAGCACCTGGGAAGATGCTAGAACAAATAATCCTGGAAAGCGTTTCCATGTATGTTAAGGACAAGGAGGGCATCAGTAGTTGTCAGCATGGATTCACCAAGAGGAAGTCATGCCTGACCAACCTGAGAACCTTCCACAGTGAAAAGTCTTGGTAGACAAGGTCAGAGCAGTGGATATTGCCTGCCTTGACATCAGGAACACTTTCAACATGACCCCACCAAATCCTCATAGAAAAGCTGTTGAAATGGGGACTAGATGAACAGTCTGTGAAGTGGATTTAAAACTGGCAGAATATCCAAGTCCAGCAGGCAGTGATCAGTGGCACTAAGTCTGGATGGAGGCCTGTAACCAGTGGTGAAACCCCAGGCAACAATACTGGGTCCAATCCTGTTTAAGAACTTCATTAATGATCTGGATGTTGGGGCAGAATGTACCCTCAAACATGATTGCCAAGTACACAAAACCAAGAGAACTGGCTGATACACCAGCGGGTCATGCTGCTATCTAGAGGGACCTTGACAGGCTGAACAAATAGGCCAACAGGAACTTCATGCAGTTCAATAGTAGTTTGGTTGTTTTTACTGTGAAGGTGACCAAGCACTGGAATGGACTAACCGTGGTGGTAGTAGAAACTCCCTCCTTGGATACATTCAAAAGCTATCTGGACATGGGCCTGGGCAATTGGCTTTTGGTGGTCCTGCCTGAGCTGAAGGGCTGGGCAAGACGACCTCAAGAGGTCTCTTCTAACCTCAACCATTCTGCAGTTCTGTGATAAGCCAGGCGACACAGATATTTCAGAATTCCATTTATTGCCTCTTAAGAAATCCCCAGTCTCTATCTCTGTCAGGGTCTGAGGTACCATGCTAATTTGGCTGCTAATGTAATAACACTCTGCGCGCTTCACTTTGTAGCAGACTGCACAGGTCCTTCATGAGAACTAAACTGCTTCAATTTTACAAATGCTCTTTGTTAAAAATCCTGTCAGCTTTAGCTTCTTTTCCTTTTGCTCTTTCGCCCTGCACTAAGCACAGAATATCATATTAAGTCATTCTTTTTAGGAAATATCCAGAAGGCAATTAATATTGAACTTCTTCAAATGCTGAGCCCCATGTGAATGACATTTTGCTTGTTTTACCAATTCCCTTGTTGTGGAAAGACAGTTCATGTATATAGTACAAGAGTCAAGGGATGTACAAATCCATTTGCTTTGATATCTGGAATAGACAAAACAGTCTTAAAATTATGAGCTTCAATTAAAATACAGCTGACGGCAACTGGCTAAAGCACAACTGTGAGAGTAGCAGAGCTGAATGCTGACAGAAGCAGGGATGGAGTGTTGGAATTCAAAGTAACTTTTGTAACCACTAATGGCAGTCAGAGGCATATTCCCATTAGAGCAGTTTATTAAGTTCAGCCAGTTATTGCTTTTGGTCTTCTTATGCAGAAGACCAAAACTCCTTCTTTGTCTAGGGGCTGGTTTTCTGTTAAAGAATTTAACAGTACCTGATAGAGAACATTCCCTCACAGAAAGGTCAGTTTGTAAACAGAATACATTAAATACAGTGTAGGCACGTTTCCAATACAAATACACTCCAGAGACACCTTAGGCAGTAACTTGGACTTCCAACTCAGAAGCTTTTTCAATTAAAGACTCTTTTCAGCTCTGTTGCAAGCTATTACATGACCTTCAACTAGTCAACCACATTCTTTTTCCCTATTTTATACAGCCATAAAAAGGAGTTCAGATCTGACCTATTTCACAACTGATGTGTTTTGGCATTCTTTAGACTGTGGGCAGTGAGGTTTACAGATAAGAGGCCTGCATAAATGGATTGAAATATTTTCTTATAGCCACTGCCACTGAGCAATCCTCATGCTTGAAAAAGAAAAAAATACTTGCCATGCATGTATGCAGAAAAGTCCAGCTGCAGCATATACATACTGATATTTTTAAAAGACTGAAATTATTCCAGAAGGGGGAAAAAAAAAAAAAAAGGTCCTAGAACCTCAAAGAAACACTACATCATCCAAACAATGAGACAACTATATCTCATCCTCAACAAAAGCCATCTACACAGGGTAGTGTGCAACAAAAGTGTCCAAATGAAAAGTAACAGAAGCTTGTTCTGTTTCACTGCACACTTTTACCTAATGATACATGAAAAGATGTCATCCTCATGTACCACCACAGATAATTATTTTGACCGGAATCCACTGGGGACAGAACCCATTTCCTACATTTGTAGAGGTCAGTGGGATTCCAGTCCCTAATGGAAAATACACTACCATGTCAGGATGGGCAAATGACAGTAAACCACCCATCTACGAAAGCAACTTGAAAAAAGTTGAAATAACTCTGTTGAAGGAATAGTTTAATTACAAGACCTTTCCTCCTTGTCATCATGTACTGTATCATTACTATCATTATTATCCCATCCACTTTTAATTGATATGTCAATATTTTTCCCTATGGAAGATGCACACAAAGCTGACAAGTAATATCCTGTCCAGAAAACGCTCTTTGTGACACCTGCACCTTACTCCATAACCTACGCATCATTGTTTTCTGTGGGAAACACTCACAAAGGGAAAGGGCAAATGTGAACATGGAAGTACTTTTGGTCAGAGCAAAACATATCTTGAAAAACAGGAAAATTAATTTGGCAAAAAAACAGTTAAGAGAAATACAATCATGGTAAATAACTATGACTACTGTAACTACATTACCCTGAAGGAAAAAGAAAAGAGGGTGAAACACTTCATTAAGTGACTTATTTCCTAGTTCCTAAAGATTTTTCTTCTCCTGTTCTTAACAGAGGGACAGGAAGAAGGCACAGCAGATTATCTTACACAGTCCTGCTCCGATCACCAGACTTACTAAAGATTCAGAGTCCTCAGTCAGCAGCTCCCCAGCTCATAGTCATCATTTATAAAACCCAAAATATTACATAACTTTAAAGGGTAGAAAAGCCATTCCAAAACACCCTGTTACCCATCCTTCATGTACTCTCCTGGCTAAGGGAAAGGTGCAGTAGCAGGCTCATATCCTATGATGACACATTAGAGTTTCTAATTAAATCCAAACCTTCCCATACAGCTGCTCCTTACCCAACTGTCTCCGTTCCTTTGAGTACTGGGCCATAGGATTGGAGGATGTGTCACCTTGTCGGACTGTGGATAACACCAAATCCCTTTGCCTGCAAAGATGGAAGATCAGTATACCGCAAGCCTTTTTTAAAATGCTTGCAACTGTCAGAAACTTGTTGGGCGATACTGAGACAGAAATCCATTTTCCATTAAAACAATTAATTAAGTCAATCTAATATTGCTAAAAACTGTAGCTTTGTTGTCACTCTGAACTATCCCCCTCCTCCTGTTACCAGTTTTCTGAATGGTCTTCACACATTGAACTAAATCAACCATCTGCATGGCTCAAATTTTGCTCTATTGCTGAAATACAAATTTATTTTTTCTTTCACTGAAAAATACCTACTTTTGGAAAGCAGGAGGGACTGCAATTTAGGAGAATGTTGCTGTAAGGTGGCATTTAATACCCTCTTCCCAGTATTTACTCACGCTGCACTAACTCATGCAATAATGCCAAATGATGGGAGACAATGACAGGACATGCTCCTCCTGTTTAACACTAAGGGGAAAAGAGGATGGTTATTCTCAGTACAGGAGATTCAAATTCAAATGTGTAAATCATTCCTTGTTTTAATGATTCCATTTTATCTTTCCTTGTCAGTGTAGCAGAACAACACTATTTGTGACAGTGATTTATTTCCTTTTTCTGATCTGCTATCCTGTGACTGAATTAAATTATAGGAATTATGTATTTGCATTTTAAGAGCTGTGTAGGCACCACTGATGTCAGAGAATACCTAATCTTCTGTAAATACAGAGAATTTAAGTGTTTTATTTCACTGCTCAATTTTAAAGATTAAATCCAGTCACCTTCCTATATCTCAGTTCTATTGTTCCATTTGAGAAAGATACTAGCTCCTTCTCTGTTAAACACTCAGGAATTCTGTGCTATAAACCCAAAATAGTCAACTATATGCAAAAGCTTTCAAAATGTTTTTGTACAGCACGATGAGCAACTAACAGATGAGAATCATGAGAATTAATACGAGGTCCACTTCTCTGCCTAAGACAACTATCTTTTTCTTCTAACTTCAAGGGACCCATAGAAACCAGGGACTACACCTTCCTAGTAGACATAAATACCCTTTTCCTCCCCTGTCCCTCAAAAGGCTTATTATCCTACACCATGTAGTCCCTAATAAAGAATAAGCAACTTGGGCAAAGAAATGACATCACCAAAATTGCACTGTGGTGTGGCATCTCCAGGACTCCAAAAAGAATTTAATAGCAAGGGATAGTTAAGTACAATTTAGAGCAACACCAAAACTGTTCTTATCCTTACCAAGGACTGAAGCAGACTCTGGACAAGACAGGAAAGTAGTATTAGTTGGGTATCCCATCTCTTCTCCATATTTGGTCCTTGACTGGGTATAGCTGTGCTGATAAGGCAGCTGTAGCCAGAATCTTTAGCAAATAAAACTAACACAAGCTGCATTTCTGTCACCAAAGAGTATCAGCTTGGGATTTGAAAAAGAAGCGAGGTATTCTGGCCCATGTGTCCATAATAAGTCTGAATAGGGCAGTTAGCACTGAACAAAACTGCACAAGGGTTTGCATGTTGAGCATAAAGACCCTCCTGAATCTCAGAGGAGTTCTACAGTTTCATCAGAACAATAGAAATGAACAGGGTTAAAACTTTCCTGTTTTCCAATGAAGAAAACAGTGATGCAAGACATGAGCAGGGATCTGCCCTTTCAGATGTGCTTATGATTAGGAAAATTGACAATAGGAAAATAAATGACAACACAGCATGTCAGAAAAGACAACTGAGATTCTGAAACAGATAGTAGAGATCTTATCAATTCCTCATTCCACAGCACTGTCATCTTTACTACTGATAAAAAGACACCTAAATTAGAGCTCTAAATCTACCATGGACACAAACCTTAAAGTGCAGGAAGAATTCTACAAGAAAAATAACATAAAGCAATATTTTACTAGTCTCTTACAGAAGGCTGGTTAGAGTGTACTGTTTTCAGTAAAAATAAATAAACGAATGAAAAAAGAGAAGACATTTTTTCACCCCATGAGGGGAAAGACAGGATAAATTCAGCTTTGAAGCATCCTGGACCTCATATTCTGAACTTTTATAGGAGCACACAAGGTTTTCAGCAGAAGGTAAAGCAGGAAAAAAAAGACAAATTAAAAAAAAAGAAACCCCAAACCTGCTAAAATTACAATGCATTTCCCTTTCAAGGCTGCTCGGTGGCTATTCTGCTACCTAGAGCAGCTGCCAAGGCATACAAGTATAAACAGTATAAAGGCTTCATGACTTCTTTTCGTCTCTGCTGAAGGTACAGTCTGAGTCATTTAGGGGAGCGTCTGGCTAGATACTGCCTGAGCTCAAGGATGTCCTCCCTCAGCCTATTAAATGGCCTTTATGACAGCTTTAAAGGCTACAACAGAAGAGAAAATCCCTCCCAAAGGCACACTGCACTGTAAAATCACTCTGTGATTCTTACTTATAAGATGACAGCCATAGCTCTCTGTGTAACTGATGCTTCTTTAAAAACCACCTTGAAGAAACGAAGTTCTGTGGCCAGAGTAGACGAGACAGGCTTTCTGAGAATGTTGGATTCAGGTCAGAAACCAGCAAGCACAATTCTACAATCTGTGCTAAGCAGAAGGTCAATGAGATGGTCACACATAATGTGAGTTATGAGGAGTCTCAACAGCAATCCTTTACAATTCATCTTGCATATCCCTATATTACCTTTACTAATAACAGCAGAGTTTGGGTCAAAATATTCACATTCACCCTTACTGATCTATAAAATATGTAAGTTGCAGTCCCTGTTGGCAGGAATTTGAAATGCCAGAGTTTGAGTGAACATTACACATCTTTATGAGTTCATTACATGCTTTGATTTATATGCAGCAGGTTATATTCTGCAGCACTGTAAACTTTACAAGTTGATAGAAATAGCATTGCTGAGCCACCTTCTCCTCCCAGCAATACGTTTATAGCTCAATTTAATAGCAAATGTAAGGCCTTTTCTGTAAGCACACAGCATATTTCAAAGATCTAACTTCTGCCTCACTCTCCACTTGTCTCCATGTCTCACTACTAATAGGTGACCCACACCCGCAGCTAACAGAGAATAAATCAATGAGCAGTCATAGGATAACACCTTCCTGTGCCATACACCAAGGTTCACACCCTCAACCCCAAGCTCACCTCCATTTTACACCAGCCAAGTGTTCCTGAGGCAGAGAAAAGAAGTGGGTAGCTCCAAAACCCAGCAGTACCAGTGAGGTTTCTTCAGTTCAGCTCTCATGTCTCTAGCAAATACTTTCTAAAAAGATTAGAAGGAAAGAAAAATATCTCTGATGTGATTTTTTCCTAAGGAAATACATTTTCTGTGGGCAGAGATATAGCAGTGCCACTTAAGCTAAGATGCCAGGATTCAGCATCCATGCAGAGTCACAACCATCTAATCAAACAGCAGCATAAATTAAAGCTGTCAAGGAGAATCCTGACAATATTCAAGGCATCGCATCTACAGCTCTGTCCCTAGGGACAGCTTTCCAAGGCAGCAGAAGTGCCCACTGAACTATTTCATTTTAGTCAGTTTACTGGTTTGGTTTTGTTTGGGGTTTTTTTTGTGTTTTGGTTTGATTTGGGTTTTCTTGTTTGCTTTTGGGTTTGTTTTTTTCAAGTTCAATATCTAACTGATATCTACCCTTCTTGCTGTTCAGGGTTGCATCACATTTACATACTGTACTAACTGATTTTGTGACAGTAAGGGTTCTGTTATGACTATGTAGAAAACTAGATGAATTTTAAACAGCTAAAGGATGAACAACTAGGAAAATCATCAAAGCTATCATACAAATGTATATATACACACGGTTCCATTAGCGTTTACTGAAGCTGAAAACATAATTGGCAGGTACAGCTACTGTGGTAAGGTCAAGCTCTCTTAGGTTAATCATTAGATAGGGGTGAGGGTTTTTTACAAGGGCAATTTGGAGTAGGCACATTTCAGAAAGCTTGATAAGGCAAAGGAAGATGTATGCAACACTCTTGGTAGAAATCCTTCTGAGATGTGCTGTGGGTATAAGCATGGAACATTTACAAAGATTTTCCTTGACATTTGCCTGCCTTATTCTAAAGGCATAGGCATCCACAAATCTGAGTGTCCTGAAAAAGAACACCACTGCTGTCCTCGGCAGGTTCCTCAGTTTGATATGTTTAAATCAGGCCAAATCTAATTAAATCCATAGTTTAAATCTGATCTATACCAGCATAAATGAAAGCAGGTCGCAGGCCTCTTTTAACCTCTTCTTTTTTTTTCCTACATGCCCAACTGAAAAAAAATTGCTTTTACATCCTTGAAAAATCTCTGCAGTTGCAATATATAACTGGTTAGAAATGAGTGGAAAATAACACTTTGTTTCTATGAAAAATCTAGGGGAAAAAAATGTTATCCCATAGAGTTTTATTTACTCTTAGTTGATTTGATTCAAATACATAAGGACTGAAAAGATATTTTTAAGTCCCCTTTTTTTCCTCACTTTTGTATGTAAATCCTAAGAAATCTTCCATGCTGTAATTTCTAGTACAATTTTCCATGTAACATTCTATATTAGTTAAAATATTATTCATCAGCCCCTCCAAAAAAATTGAGATCTAAAAGTGCGAAACACTCGAGTATGTATTTTTTAGAAAGTATTATTGATAATCATTTCTAGGATTGCAATTATGATTATTCTTGCTAATTTTTGTTACACATCTATGCACATTATCCACAAGAAGACTATTTCCAGTATGGATTCCCCATCTTTCAGGAGTAACAGAGGAGGTATGAAAAGGCACAGACTGTAGAATGGAACAGCTCTTCAGAGGCTGCAGGCTGGGATCAGAAGATGATCAGTGTTGAAAATCCCAGCACACAGGAAGCAGCTCTGGTGGAGGCAGATATCTCCAGACCATCTCAACACTTTAGGCAAGACATCCCCTGCAGCCTCATATTGTAGGCATGGGCCAAGGGCCAGCAGAAGGGTCCCTTCTGTACCTTAACAGAGTGGGCGACCTCAAGGAACTGAACGTGCTTGTCATAACTGTGGGGATGCTATGCTGCCAATGTTTACCATGGCTGCACACTGCTGAGGTTTTCAGTATCTACCATTGCCAATTAACATAATACTACATGATGCAATTATGATATTACTGTAGACAAGCATAACTGACAGTTGTATTTGCTATTGCCATGCTTGAGTTCCCATACTTGTATGGTACAGTCTATATGAGCTACTAAAGTTCACTAGTTATATACTTGGTGTAGCCACAGTGCCTTCCCTTTACAGATTTTCCTTCCTGTTAACACTGAGGACATAAAGCATCTAAGTTACTCACTATAGATATCCACTAGATACTCTATAACATTCAATTTAAATAAGAAAATAAAGCCTCCAACGTAATACCATTAAGTAACTTACACTTTGCTTTTTCTCATTAAGAGACATTTAAAGGCAAGCCATTACATTTATACAGGGTTAAAGCCAATAAGAAAATTCAAACTGCTCACTCATTAACTCACTCACCCATGTGCCTCCCAGGCCATTACTTCCCTTCTTATTACTGACTTGCAATAACCTTCTTACTACCCAGCAAGCTGCAAAAATAGAACGACGGTTACAATGTTATCTCATTTATAAATAGAAGAAAGCAATAGCTGAGTGCGTATTACATTAAGATTTATGCTGTAGCTTTGCTAATAAACAAAATGATTAATTACTTCACACACATTCTTTCCTAAAGACTGCTTTTCCTTGTATTGAGTTTGAGAAGTTAGGTGAGCCCACGAATATGGAGTCTTTTCTGTTCATTCAATATTTGAAGCAACACCAGTCAGAGTTAAAACTTGAGAATGCCCAAACAGCACTATTTGCAATGAGAACAAGTGTTATGAAATAATTGTTAGGCATAATATACATGCACTGCAAGATATTTTCAAACAGTTGAGAATGCTTTAAAACAGGTTTATACATTAATAAACACACACAAAAAAGAGACTGATTTAGCTTTCCATTTCAGAGAAATATTAAGAATTAGTGCTTTTATCTTCCTGAGATTTTTGAGAGTAACCTACTTGATCTGCACCAAATAATATGTTTATTGAATTTCTCTAAAATTCTGTTCCTTTTAAATCACCTCTTAAGCTTCATTCTTCAGGCAGTTAATCAAGATTAAGCTGCAGTTCCCAGTTCTATGAAATCAAGAACCCACAGAATCTGAACTAGAGGAAACATAGTCTTTCATGCAAAGCAACAAATAAACCTATCCATGTAACATATAAATTAGTATAGTATAGCTACCTTTCTTTCTTACCTGTATCATTACCATCTGCACAGTGGCAGTGTTCAGAAATCATAAGGGAAGGTGAGGATGGCTGAGCCATGTGATGTACAAAGCAGATCATTATGGTTATTGCTTTAGAAAACGTGAGCTTTTGCTTTGTTGTGAGGTGGTAGAAAACCAGAGTAAAGAGGTATCATTTGATGGTACTTCTCTCTCCTATGAGACCACTGTACATTTGATTTTTAAGTGCAGTTTGGTGTGGGATGAGAGACATAAGAAGGGAAAAATAAGAGAGAGATCACTTTGACAGTGAAATTCAGGAAAGATTTCTAGTTATTCAGAGAGGGTTGGATGACACGTGAATCATAAATGAGAGAAAATGAGTTTTAGTAAACATCTTGTGCACTTGAGTGAAAGTACAGAAATCCCATCCTACAGATTTTTTTAGAAACAAAGTTTTTCTTTTACCTTTTTAAATTCAAGGGAAACACATTCCCACCTACTATGGATTTGGGATAATTCTCATGCATATGTGTTCATGTCTTCTCCATTCCTGCAATAATTCATCATAAAAATTTGATTTTGAGTAGACTGCAAGGTAGCTCATTAGACAATTGAATCATGGAGAAAAGAAAATAGTGAATTGATTTCTTTAGCACAATGAAAGCTGGCAACAAGAAATTAAACATTGCTAACTTTATTATGAAGTGCTGGATCAATAGCTCTGAACAGCATGCTCCATTTTACTAATTGTATCAGCAGACCATAAATATTCTGATGGCTGAGAATGAACAGAGATTGAGGTATGGAGGAAGAAAGGGAAAAAAAATGTCAAACAGGCTCTCTGAAGAGTCTATCTGACTTTGCTGAAGCAAGCCCAGGGCTGTTACTCTTCAGAAGATGCTGACTACAACTCTGATCTAATCCCTTATTACAGGGGATGCTACAGAAGGGTCAACACTTTTCATAAGATTACCAGGTCAGTGATACCCAATGAACCACCACTTCTGCTATACAGAGTTTAATACCTCACGTAGCATGAGGTAACTCTTGGCAAGGGTGAGAGCCATAATGAAATAAAATAATCCTAGACATTAAGCAAAAATCCTTTATAATTGTCAGCTAAAATTTACAGTCCATGTTAGGTATTTGTATGGCCTCCAACACTCCAGCACTGCAGCATCTCAATGTATTTTTTGATGCATCTAGATCAGATTTCTCTACTGAAATAGAAAAGAGCCCTTGGCCTTGTTACTTTGAAAGATGAATACCTCAAAGTCATCCACCAAAAGTCTGTGGAAACTGTGATTCCACGTCTGCAGGATACCAGGCTACAAACCACATTTTTGTAATCTGCTTAATTCTCTCTACTACAAAACTCTCTCTCAAGAAACAGTCACAGTCTACCAGATCGAGACGGCATTTGGAGACAGCAGCACATCATGATGATGTAACTTGCCCAGAAAATCAGGTACAGTGAGTTCCTAAACCTTAATTACAGCAACAGGAGACAAAGTTAGCAAAAGGCTGTTGTCCTGAAAAATGAAAGATGGAGAGATGGGGGGACAGGGAACAAAGGAAGAGAGACTGATGGGGAAAGAGAAGAGGAAAGGAGAGAGACCAGACCAATGGAGAGACAGACAGAAGAAAGACATGTAGAGCCTGAGCTCTTGCTCAGCTCCATTCTACTACTCCAGCAGGAATGCCTCTGACACGCTGAAGAGGTTAAACCTATCCAAGTGCCACAAATACCGGAGAGAATACAACCTACCCCCCAAGGGATGATTCTGGCTTCCAGCTACACTGACTTTAGAAGACTGACTAGATACTGAGCAGCCCAGCTCGCTGTACACAACACCAGCCCCAAAGACAAAAATGCATATTTAAGCAAAAGCAAGTACTCTTCATTCTCACCAGTTATTATTTAACATAAATACAGTACATGGGTATTAAAAAGAAAATTTTAAAATGTTTCCTTTCTTATTCTCTGTAGTAGCAAAGATTTTTAACTAACTTTTTAATTCACCTTATATTGGGTTTTCCACTTCATCCTACTTTAACATCAAAAATAAAATATTTCTTTTCTTTTCCTTGTTCACTGTTGTCTACCTCAATGCCAAGCTTTTCAGCACAGAATTGATTAATGTTCTGTCTTCATCTCAAAAAGTTGAAGACAAATTTGTCTACAATTCTGACAGGCTGACAAGAGCCTCCCTTAACCAAGACAGGTTGCACAATATGATTTTCCAATATAACTAATTTATTCACAAACAAACAGAAGAAAGTACTCAAGTATTAAATCAGAAAAGATTTCTCTTGGTAGACCAGAGGGACAGTAAAACATCACCAGGAACACAGGGAAAAAAAAAGCCATCTCCTGACTGAATAGTTAAAAGATCCTTGGCTATTTATAATGGATTTGTCTTTGCTGTACACTTCTTTCCCCTCCCCCCTAAAAATAAAAAGTGGAAGAAATTAATTGAAAATCTCTTTACATCAGACACTTTTCAAACTACGATGAATATTTTGACTCTGTTCTGATCATTTATATCTTGGGCTGGCAGAAGAAAAAAAAAAGAGAAGAAAAACGGACATTTTCATTTTAAATTAAAATTCTCTTGGTACTGATCCTATTCTTATCTGTTTCTGTTTGACTGGCTGTTTTCTAGGTAATATAGCTTAAGGAAAAGAAGAAAATCAGCTAGGTGGAAAAATAAACAATTGCACTGAAATGTAAAAAACATAAAATATCCAAACCAAAAGGGTAAAGAGGGCATCTCAAAGAAACAGAGAAAAGAAAATCCATAATGAAGTGATGAGGGGGGGGGAAGTATCACCACCACACAGTGAATAAGATCCCACTAATGATACAGATCAAAGGAGGACAAGAATATGAATAAGAGGGATTGGAGATGTTCTGAACAAGAAGTACAGTATCAATATATAAGGTATGAATAATTGTAATACATCAAAGTACTACTCAAAATTCACAAGTCTGAAATTTAGGCTCAATATTTATGAAGTGGTGGGTAAAGGGAGAACCATCAAAAGCGGTCAACTTCAGTCTGAATACTAAGGGGAAAAAGGTAAAAAGCAGAGAAACTGTTACAGAGTAGACATGGGGGTCCTGGAAGCACTTAAGAAGACCTAGAATCGAGCAAGTTTACTTTAGGGAATGAGCATTTCATTAGGGGGTCAGGAATCAGATGATGTCATAAAACAGGGGCTACTAGTCTGTTAAACAAGCTTTTTATTTCTCTGCCTGGCCCCCATGTCAGCTTACAGAGGCAAGAGGCCCCCAAACCTCCATATAACCCCAATTCAGACAGAGAAAGGTAACGGTCCCTGTCTCCTCTATCCCTGGGAAAGGGAGCTGGAGAGTTACTTTCACTGTTAAGAGTATTTACTGTGCTAAATTAAAAACACACACTAATCATAAAAGTCAAGTCTATGAAGAGTTATGCCTGGAGTCTGGCTAGTCACCAATCAGATCAATTTATACATTACATTTGTCTTAGGCGCATGGAGAGAGAACTCACTTTTGGTTTTAAGCTTGCAGAAGCTCAACAGAAGAAATTATGGTAAGCATGCTGGAGAAATAAAAATTGTTTTCTATAGTACCTTGTTTGTTCTACCACAAATCCTAGCTCTTCATTCATCCCTGAACTATTTGAAACCTTTCCTCTCCAAACTGAAACCTGAAAATGCAGGTTATTGTGACAGGTTTTATCACTTCACAAATGTTTTCTGAGTACTCTCTATGGAGTGGAAAATTATCAAGCTAGTTTTCACATGATCTGTCTGGCATCTTCTTAAAGGCAGAGACAAAGAAGCATCAGAGCTATGCTAACATTAGTTAGCTGGAAAACAAGATTATACTATACAGATCTTTTAATAGCTTCTTACGAGAGAGAGCCTGACCCAACTCTCTTGGAAGCAAATGGGAATCTTGTCATAAGCACCACCAGATTTCATTCAGACAGGAGGTGACTGCTGAATTGCAGAAAATGAGGAGAAACTATGTAATTGCTGCTGTAGTAAATCCAATTAGTAAATAAACATCCCTAAAGCCAAAAGCCTGTTTCGTGAATGGCTGATAGAATTGTTTTGGTTGAATGATTTTGTTGCAAATATCCCCCATTACTTTCCTTTTTAATATTCTGTTCGTTTAATCAAGTTGAATAAATAGCTCAGTAAATATTTGGCTTCTGTTTGCTAACTCAGATAAGATGGATTTCATCCACTCATGTTTTCTGTGCAAAACAGAGAAGGAAGTAGGCACAGGGAGCTAGTAATGGAACAGAACTCAGCTGAACAACCTTAGATCCAAATTAAAAAGTTTTCTGGACAGCTAATTTTTAATTTTTTTTTTTTTTTTTTTAATTAGAAGCCTTACGAGAGTCTCCTATGTCACTGGCCATGTGAGATAACAAAATGAGGTGATCATAGCAAAACATTCAATCTGGTAACATCTGTCTGCAAAGGATAGGCAAATGGACTTCATAATAATACAGAGCATGTGAATACAAAAGCAATGAATTTCAGTGTTGATACATGTGAAGTGATGCACGTTAGAGGAAAATAAATCCTGGACTGATGAAATCTGGTACCCTATTACCATTTGGGAAAAGAAATTAATTTCTTGGAGCTATAATAGGCCAATTAAAAGGTCAGCGCAATGCTCAGTAGCAGTGAAAGAAAATAACATTGGGAATTATTAGGAAAGAATGGAGAAGAGGGCAGGAAGTATCATTATGGCGTTGATTAAATCCATGGTGAGTCCACAATTTCAATGTTTTGTGCAGCTTTGTTTCTCACGTACCTTAAAAGGATCTACTAAAATTGAAGTAGAGGGAAGAACAGCAACAATGATTATAGTTATCTCAAGAATATTTAAATCAAATGCACTTCATGCTGGGAAGAAGCAAACCAAATTGGCATGTGAAGCCTGGAGCAGCACAGACAAGGTGGAAAGGAAATGGTTGCTCACTCTACCAACAGAAAAAACTAGAAAGGAAGTAGTTAAATTATCAGCATGGGTGTTTAAAACAAATATTCTTCTGTGCTGCACTCACACTGTGGAATTCATTGATTCAGGATTCTGTGGATGCGAAAAGTTGACTGGCACCTAAAAGTCCTTGATGCATAGAAAAAAGTCTATCAACCTTTCTATTTTCCCCACCAAGGAAAAGTCAAAAGAAAAATTCCACTGAGGAAGATACTGAAACTGAAATGAGTATTTATATTCTTCTCTGTGAAACCTTAATGATGGTCTCAGTATTTTCACTATAATAGAGCTTCTGGAACTCTTAGGAGAAACTCCTGGGACAGTGATTGGGAGATGTGTTCTCTTTAACATCTAAACTGGTGAGCTTTGAGAAAGGAGATCTGTGATAGGAATCACTGTTGAACTAGGAAAAAACACTGTTAAGACAGAGATCAGATAATTCCCAGCTCTGCCTCAGCCTCCTTTCATAACCCGAGGCTGATCATTTTGGTTTTCTGTTCTCCAGTTCCATTGAAAAATGAGAACAGAAATCTTTCTTCCAGTCCACTTCTGATTTACTATGTAACCTCTTTGGCTCAGGGCTCTCTTGCAAGGAACAAAGTGGCTGACATTACCTGCAACAAAAAGGCTGCCCGGTTCAGGCTTCTAGATATGCCTGTAATGTAGCACAGTATATTAAGATGGTATTTGAGTCTTTTTTTTTTTTCTTTATTTTTAGATTATATTTTGACTTTCTGTGAATCAAGAGCAAACACACTCATTCATTTCATTTCCCCACCCCAACTTCCATTCACCCTCACAGCTACAGGTGCAAATCAACGTGTTACCAAATCAAGGTAAATCAGCCCAATGTCAAATGCTGTTTGAATAATACCCGCAGGGAATGTTTTGCTCTGCCTACTATCTTTAATGCCATAAGCACCTCTTAGCGAGACTACTAAGGAATATTAAAGCCATTCACAGTACAGTGCAGCCCAGCCCATGTAATTTAATTTTCATACTAAAATACAAAAAAAGGTGTTCAAATTCAGACAGCTGCAGGAGCTGCTTCCTTTACACCAGGGCTTGGGGAAGCTATTTAAATGGAAAGATTTGACATGAATGATTTTAAGTAACACACATTTTCATAGCATTAGGTTAAAAAACCCCAACTTATTTTACATGCTCTGAAGGGCTCTGGTTAACTTATTAACATCCAGATAAGTGTATTTCACTTTGCTATGTTTCAAGCAGATACATTCTAATGAAGCTGGTGCTTTAAAGGTCCATCTACTCCGAATTACAGTGTAATTAATCTGCTCTCAGAAAAGCGTAGAGCAAAACATGTCTACAGAACCCATAATGCCACAGAGATAAGGACAGACTGCTTATGAGGTGAAGGGCCAGGTGTTCTCCATACAAATGGATTTGTACTATAAAAATCAAGCAAAGTAGAAGAAACGAACAGAGAAAAGACAACACACACCATCCCCCAACGACGCCCAGTCAGATTCTGCAGACACACAGCCTTTAAACTGACATTAAATTGCATGTGGAAGTACCAACAAATGGAGAGTACAGTGGACTGTATGTCACATCTATCATCCTGAACTCACATGCAGGGGCTGCTGAGGCACAAATCAGGCTTTCAGTTGAAATTTAATGTCTATATATACCAAAGGGTTATGCTTTTTCGGTTTTCTCTGTAAAAAATTAAACTCCTCTCTTGATACTCCTGAACAAAATACAACATTGCTTTATCAGTAGCTGAGATGTGGTGAAGGCAATGCGAGTGCTGCATTTGCAGTCATTCTGACAGAACTTGGTCCTAGATTTGGAAAAGGCTTCAAGCTGAGTATTTCTGGCCCCGTGCAGCCTTCTACAGCACCGATGAAGCATACAGAAAACCTAGCAACATTCCAACCATTGCTGAATTCTCTGCCTTCTGTTCTTGATCATAAAGTGGGTTACAATTTACTCTTGCCTTCAGGTGGAATGTTCTTTGCAATTAAATGCTTTGATACTGTCAGTAATAGAGTTCATTGAGGAGTGGCCCGTTAAGCTTTTAAAAGGGTTAAATCTTCCTTGATTGGCTTGTGGCTGAATTCCAGGTTCACAGTGCAATTTATTCTAGCAAAGGTGATTCATAAGCTATTGAAAAAAATCTATTTTCATATTGTTGACACCACCTTCCCCTTCTATTCAACATGAGCTCCAACTCAGTTTTGAAAAATATCTTGTGTTAAAACCATACTGAATTCAAGCCAACAGTAGAGACTTACTGTGATTTGTATTGTTGCGGTGTTTGCAAGCAGGAACAGCTGCCTAACACAGTTCATACATGTAGAAAAAGCTGGTGCCTCCCCGGGAAGTAATGATGTAAGTGTAGAAAAATACCAAGAAAGAACTGGGAGAACATCAGGTTATAGTGAGCTCACTATGAATACAACATCAGCATCAGAACTGCTGCAAGAAACCTTATTACTTCAAGCCGGTCTTCTCAGACCACAGGACACTCATTTCCAGGGTGTTATTTTGAAGGTTACCCACGCTGAGCTAAGAGAGTTTTCTGAGGGAGTGGTTGAACGATGGGGAAGGTAGCGTGAATCAAAATAAAAGCAAATTTAGTTTCTTTGAAAGTGTTTTATTGACACTATAGACAATGTACACAAAGTAGTGGACATCAGGATAGTGAAAAAAGATACAGTTCAACTTTATTGATCTTTACCATGATCTCCAGCGAAGAGTAAGCTTTTGATATTACAGCATAACCATATGCAGATATCAGAAAAGCAGCAATTATGTCCTGCCATGGAGACAGAATTTTTTTCTTTTACTATCACAATATTTGCAGTGATATCATATGGCCCAGTCTTTGCACATTGAGATATCAAGGCTCAAAGACGTTTCACAGTGTCTAACAGGGGTGTTAAGAAAAAAAGTAAATAACCTCTTAAGCATTTACAGTTGCCCTAAGGCCCAGACTGTCAGTCAACAAACCATTTTATCAAGAGTCCCTGCACTGTTTGAAAACATACACAGAGCCTGCAGCATCTGACATCAAAAATCAGGAATCTTCATGGCAAAACTGTCCCTCCTCACAAGAACTCCACGCGTACACATGTGTGCAACTGCACACAGCAATGGAAGCATCTCAACATTTGTGCTGACAACTTCTCTCAGTAAAACAGCTTCAAAAGGCTTGAAAAAGGTTTAGCAGGCACTTGAGTCTGCAAGTCTACTGCCCTTCTCTATGGTTTATGATCTCCAATACATCAATAGTGTGAAAGCTTTCCAGTGATGTATTACTAATACATCATTAGAGTATTGTCACCTTAGTGATGAATTGCATGAGCACATTGCTAAAGTGCTGTCCCTCTGAAGACATATCATATAAAAACAATTTCCTTTGATTTTTAAAATTATTTTTTTAAGGACTTAAGGCACACATTCACAAGCTTATTTCTCAGCTGTTCCAATCCCTACCTTGTACCTTACCCAGCACCTCTGGATATACGAAACAATGAAATCACTAGAAAGCATTATTCCACAAATTGTAGAACTGACTGAGCAGGTGAAAGGCTGTGAAACCACTCCACCCCCACCCAAAAAAAAAACCTAACAAGCAACATAAAACAGAATTACAACATATTAAATCAATTACTGGTAGGGTAAAAAATAAAGGTTGCTTGAATACAAAATAAAGCTTGAACAGTATGAATTTAGCAACTGGATCATTAAACAAAAAGCTTAAACCACACTGCATATTGCCCTTTTTTATTGCCTATTTTACTGTGAGAGGAGGAATAGTAGTTACTCATGAGCAATGCTATTTTTGAACAATTTCCAAACTGCCAGACTCTTGTCCCCTTTCTATATTGCACACCTTATCTCTCTGCATCATTTTGTGAAGAAGTAGGCATCATTATTCGCACTCTTATAAAGAAAAATAAGGCACAGAAAGGCTTGCTGATTTATTGAGGTCTTCAGATAGCTGAGAGTAGGAGTAAGGTCTCAAAGTTCCTTACCCACAGCGATCAAGACTATTCCTCAGCTCTTAAGTGCTGTTTAATGCCATAGAAGATATTTATTTTGACATGTATACCATTTTCCATGTATCACAAGAAACTCCTCAAGACCTTGTGGCTATGAGATCACCTCTTTGAAGCAGAGCCCTCTGCCTTCCTAGTGAGGACAGACTCTTTGCCCTTCTTAATTGGCACAAATAGTTACTTCCTAAGATTTAGTTTTAACTTGGTTTGATTCATGCAGTTTTGTGTTGCCTCTTCCGTTTCCAGTGCCCCTTAGAAGCAGAACTTGCACTCTTCAGAGTAGTTAAAATAACTGCCTTCAAACCACCATCTCTTCTTCCTTGTTTTACATTCCCCAGCTTTCCCTTGAAGTCCCAAATGCTATTTTTCCACATGTTCGAGCAACACCTCACCCTGGTTTACACAAAGATAGAAATAACCATGAAATCATTTTGCCATCAAAAGGAGAGCAATTGCTACTGCACCTCTTTGTTTTGACATGTCTCTTTCCAGACAGTATCTCTGCTTATGTGGACAGAGATAAAGGAGATCAGTTCCCAAAGCCATCCTTTCCTTTTCCTTAAAAGCTAATTGTCCATCTGCCCTCCAAACAGATTAAGCAGCTACTTCAGCTAGCAAGTGTCATGTGACCAACTAAAACCACCAAGTCTTAAAGAAATGAAGAACAGGTTATAAGAACAAAGCAAAGTCTAGAGCCAACAGCAGGATGATGAATTAATGGCCAAATTTCCCTCAACCTCCCAAAAAACACATTATCTCTGACCATGCATCCTTTGGCCTAAAGGAAGAGCAGATAAGATGGGGTTTATATTGTTAGTATCAATGTTCAGTGAGTTTTGTTAAATTAACCCATCTGGGATGCTTGGATACAAGTTAAAGTGAATACCGAACTAATAGAAGTGAGCATGAAAAATACCAGTCCAAAATGCCTGATACTTGGGGGGGGGGATAAAACCAAACCAAAACAACCAGCCTTCATCACCTGAACATCCCAGAAAAGAAAGTGACAGTCAAATGTAAGCCAGTTCAAATCCACTTAGTTAGAGATCACTACCCTCATTTGGTCCCAACTCAGTAAAACATGTAGTTAATTAGTCCAGTAACTTACCTCCTATTTACTACCTCACCTACCTGCACTTCCATGTTATTTTGGCTCTTGACTAATTCAAAGGAATAATAAAAATCCAGTAAGTCCTACAAATCATGCTGAAACTAAACAAAAGAAGCAACTCTGAGAGCCTGGTGAGAAACAGAGGGCAAGAACGCTTGAAAGGAGAGTATCTTCAAACCTGCTGAAAACAGCTGTAGAAGACAAAAAGCTCTACTGCAAAGAGGAGCAGGAAAGCACTTAGAAATGCTATATTTATTCTGGGCAGACTACAAACTCTTTTCTTCCTTGCCAAGTCTCCTGCTTACATCAGACATTGAATTTCCAAATATAAGCTAGTAATTATTGATGGTGGTTTTCTTTTGTCTTATACCCAAGATAAAAGACTGTCAGGGACTACTTGAGAGCTCTTTTTAAAAACAACAAAACAACAACAAACAAATAGGGGAAAAAAAGCCACCAGACCCACACACAAACACAAAACACCAACCGTAGAATATCCCTTTAGCAGAACTCCTATCTCCAGTGTACACCTCTTGGATACTCTGCTAAAAACAACTTGACTCCCACATGTAGCAGCACAGGCTACGAAATATTCCTAGGAATATCCCAATACATTAGATGTACTCTCCCAGACTAATTTGCAATTCTTTTCAGACACTAAATAGACCATATTCTGTTCTGTGAAGAATTTAAATATATGAAGAAAGCTAACGACCTAAGAGCAGAGGGTCCCAACTCAAACAGCAACTTTCATTCCCCATCACCAAGATAACCCACCTTCTAAGTCAATGCATTTTTCTGAAGGTTCATACTCAAAACAGACCTTTGAAACACAAATTGGTTAAGAGAGAAATCAAGCCATTTTGACATAGTTTAGCTCTAGTTTTCAAATCAATTTGGGCAGTGACTTTAAAAGCTCATGTAAATAGCATTCAATTTTCTCGAAATCATGAAAGCTAAAAGTGCATTTTATTGGACCACAGACTGGCCTTTAATTCTAGAGAATTAAAACAAGACAACAGCACTTGCGTCAGCACTACATCATGTTGTATATTTGTGCATCACTACGTGCCAGGAAAGATGGGAAAGGAGGGAAAGGATGGCAAAATAACTGTTGTTTTCAGGTTTCAGCCTGCAATGTTGTGAAGTACCTTACTAACCAGAATTCTTCAGCAAGGTCCTCAATTAAAGAAATCCCAAATTTATCACCCGTGGCTTCCCTTACTGTATTAAATGGCAACTGAACAAGTGTACAAGGTACATGTCCTTCAAATAATAATTCTGATCTTACAATGACTCGCATACACAAACACATCCTGCTGAGGTATATTTTGTTAAGAAAAATCTTACTAGAAAACAGGAAGATAATCATGGCTTCTGAACATTGACATATATTATTTGCAACAGGAGCTCTTGCACAGGAAGTTATATTGACAGTTTAAAAACTGCTTACTCAGGTTAACTAAATTAGAGGTTTAGATACATCTATCATACTTCAATAAATTCCATATTTAATAATTACTTCATGTTTATTTAGCACAAAGTACAAAAACTGTCTAATTAAGTATAGATTTTAAAACCTCATTTTAAAGCAGTACTGACACTGAAAGGATCACCAACAACTTTTTTTGTCCAGGGTTGATTTTGATACCAGTTTCTCTCAACTTTTGCAGCAATTGGTAAAACTGCTCTTTTTCTGCATCTTAACAACAGGGTTTTTTCTGTCCACACTCTCTTCCTTCCCACAGATAAACGAACAGAAGATATTTGATTAACCTGACTTCCAGCCTTCTCTCCTAGACTTGCAAGTTTTGTACAGTTCCACATGGGCTCCTGAAAGGATCGATACCCCTGGACACTCCCTGGTTGATGCATAGAAATTTTTGGTGAGGATTTGTTTGTTTATATTAAAACAAATTTGACCTTTCAGAGTGATTCAACACCAGACCAGCATTCTCCCTCAGAAGGCTACAGACTTTTTATTCTATTGTTATAATAAATCTGTATTTAGCCCATACCAGCTGAGTGTATCTGTTAAATTTCTTCCAATTCAGCAAAGATATTGCCATTTGCTGACCTCAGAAGGAAACTAAACATTACACTTCTATAGCACCTTCTATCCAGAGTAGCACACTACTAGCATTATTAATACAGTAGAAAGTGTCTCACCAAGGCTGAGACAAAGTCAGCTCCCATCTCTTTCTGCGTTGTTTTCAGGTCCCCCCCAAATACATCCCACACATCAGTGTGTTGCAGTGAATGGACCTACAAGCTTAGACAAGCACTCGCACAAAGAATCCAGTGACTCCTTTCACTGGGCAGATACACCCTTAGAAATCCTGCTGACTGGATCTTACTACTCTTTCTACCTGTGTTTTCCGAGTTGCAGGTAATGTTGAATTACTGTTGTGCACAATGAAAGAAACCTTAATGAAAAGCCTTTGATCTATATTTCTATGTATCTTGAATGACTAACATCTGAACTACACTCATCTCTATACCAGTCCAGGTAGCTTTGCCAGTTAGTATTGTGCAGGTGTCAGCTGAAATAATACAAATCTGGAGTACTACAAAAGGGGACATTGTCCTGTTTAATTTCCTCTTTGTTCTGAATGCATGGTTGGGTTTTGTTTTAAATAAGAAAACCCCAAACTCCTTTGTTCACAATCTGAAGACTACAGCATTGAAAGCCTCATCCTAGGCTCTTAATAACAAGTAAGTAGCTTCAATAACATGAAAGCTAAAATTGCAGGACTAAGCTGCTTTTTTTTTTTTCTGCCTTTTTTTTTTCCTTTCCCCTCTCAAAACACTGGAAGTATCCATCTCCTACTGCATACAGCTTACTAAGATTACAGAGAACTTGTCAAACAGGAAAGAGAAGCCAGACTTACATTAAGTAGGAATAACTACACTTGACATTTTCCAGCACACGCTATTATTGAGGAAAAAAGTACCTATTTTAAAGTGGAATTAGATGACCTAAATAAGGCAGTACCTTTGCTGAATAAGATCCCTGACATGTAAATTCTTCAAGCACTATCATAAATGAAGTCACCTCATATACAAGCCTCTACTCCACAGTGCTAAAGTTCACAGATGCTGAAAGCAAGAGATTTTGATGAGGAAAGAAACTAGGCTTGTAATCACTGAGGAACACAGAGGTGACTGATTAGAAACTTGGAGATGACATATTAGCCAAATTCACCTGAACTAATTAGTCTGAATTTAATCAGAACTGCTAGCAAACAGGAGACTGGACAAAGCTGAACCTAAAAGGCAGTCTTTGAGAAAGCCCTTTGAAACCTGCTTGCAAAATGACACTGCTACAGCAATGCCAGTAGCACTACAGTAACTGCAGTACATCTTGAAGGAGTTGAGGCATGCCAGAAACACTTCCAGGGGTATTATTTCATTTACAGATGAGATGATAGGGCAAGCCCCCAGCCATTAGGGACAGAACAACTCCTCTCTACACACCACAAAGTGTTATTGTCTTCTTCAGAAGAATTAAGCTGTGTGTTTCTGTGAGTTAACAGTTTTGAGCAGCTTGTTTACTTACTGGAGGAGATTCCCGGGATAACCACTCATGCTGTCAGTTTACTAAAAAGCATTTATCTCAAAAACAACACACAGAAAAGGGGTTTTGAAAGAAACATCTTCAGACATCATCATACACTGAGTGCAGCTATTCTCCTTTATTCTATGTGATTTAAACAGTTAAACACAAATTTGGAAACACCCTCTGAGAATATAACTTTCTTTATAAACCTAAATGCATCGAAATGCTAAAATGAAAGATGTGTCAAGGCACTGACAATGAAAAGTCTTGCCTTGTACTATAAAATGAGATGTTTTAAACAATGTTTAGTATCTTCATGTATCAAAAAACAAGTAGTAACTCTGAATATCAAAGCATGTTGATAATAAGGCAAAATTATGGTGAGCACATCAAGCCAAACCGATTTGTAACACTGGTTTGTACTTCCCAGCCTTAGAGTTAAAAATCAAGATTAAAAAATTAGATTTAAAAATCAAGTGGTATAGCAAACCTGTATTGAAATGCACATGTTCAAGAAAAATATCCCATGTCTTTCCCCTGTACAACTGTAGAGAACACAAGAATACTGCAAGTCCACTAATTCAGTAGATCTTCATTTGAGAGAGCTTAATCCCTACAGGTGTCAATGAAGCTTTGGTCTGCATTCAGCTCAGAAAAACTCAGCAACTTCTTTGTGCCTATTGTGGCAGCTTAGCTCAACTCCAGACAAACGGGGAGGCATGTGTTTGGAGAAGAAACTGTCTGAATTGGAGCAGAAAAGCTGAAAGCTTTAGTTAAAGCACACAAGTAGCATGTATTCATGCAGGAAATGTGAAATCTAAAGGCTAAATCAAGATACCCAGAGGCAGAACTATGAAGGAAGGGGTGGCTGAAAGGTCAAACAATCTCCCCCAGCTGTCTCCACTGGCAAACCTCTGAAAGGATGCATCGCAAGGTTTGACTTGTGAAAACCCCCAGCTTCACCCACTGCTCCACAGGCTTTTTGGTGCAATATGAGGCTGCTGAAGAAAACCATTTCACAGCACACCATGGCTTCTCCACAGAGCAGAAAGTATTCTCCATATTGCAAATACTCTTTCCCCTACGTGAAACGCAGCAGATGCATTGCTCTCTGTAGTTTGCCCCAGCAAAGATGTTTGTAACACCTCTCATTTACCCACCATCAGATCATCCACACTTTGCCAGATAAAAACAGCAGTCACAGAAGAGCTGGGCAAAGAGCTTTGGTGCTTTTTAATATCCTCCCTTGCTACTGCCCAGCATGCAATTTTGCATTATTATTTTGAAAAATATATCCTGAGTGTGTGGATATTTCTTCCTATACAAATACTTGAGTTGTAGGAGCTGACTCTCAATTGAAATGAAAGACAGTAAGCAGAAGAACAACAGCTATTGGAAATGGTTTCAAATCTCAGGGTAGTTGATGATGACAACCCAGAAGCTGTTACTACATCTGAAAAGGGAAAGATGCTTTTAAAGTATAAAGACTTAAATAAAATGTGTGGGATGATCCAGTGAGATTTCTTTGACTTTCAGAGTCAAAAACATTCAAGAGCGTGTTTCAAAAATTAATCTTCTGGTTTTCCTCTAAGGTTTGCTACACAAGAGCAGATTAAAAACTATTGGGAAATAGAAATGTAGAATCATAGAACCAGGTTGGAAGGGAGCTCTGGAGATCGAGTCCAATCCTCCCTGCTAACACTGAAACACCCAGGACATGCCCCACAGGAAAAGATCCAGGCAGGTCCGGAAAGTCTCCAGAGAAGGAGACTCCACAACCTCTCTGGGGAGCCTGGGCCAGGCTCTGTCACTCTCACAGGGGAAGAAGTTTTTCCTCATGTTGAGGTGGAAATTCCTGTGTTTCACCTTGCTACCGTTACGTCTCATCCCATCACAGGGCACCACTGAAAAGAGACTGGCCCCTTCTCCTTGACCCCCACCCTTCAGATATTTGTAAGCATTACTAAGATCCTCTCTCAGTCTTCTCTCTTCCAGAGAAAAAGTCTTTCCTTTTCTTTCCCTTTTCCATTTAACTTTGTTCTCAGTTTCACCATATTTAGAAAACACTACAGCACATTGACAATGGGAGAATTTAAGCATGTTTTCTAAACATCTTAGCAGTCACAAGTTATTAAATTTTGAGTATTGCTAATAATATATACGTTCTATTCTTTCTGACGTGTTTAAGTATGTAAGCACCAAGCACAGAGAATGGGAACCTGCCTTGGGATTAGGGTTTTGTTTCAAGCAACAAAAGCCAGCACAGATAACTGCTAATACAATGATCTCCATAACACTCAAACCAGATGCAGGCTTTGGTAAGCTATTTCCTTCTGCAAACAGTCTGGTCAGTGAACTGTGTTTGGACAAGCAACAGAAGGTGCTCAGGAGGGTACAGTGCTCCCAGTACAGGGACCTGCGTTCACCCATTTCTGTCAGGATACTGAATGCCAAATAATCTTTAAATGAGAACATTCAAAATTAGTAAGTTTTTAGCCAGTAAATATCAGACTGCTTAAAAAACATGCTACATTTTTTGCTGAAAGAGCCCAATAGTTCAAATGATCAACAGCTAGATCATTACGATGAAATGGCATCATAATGATACAGAAGCACAACATACCTGTCATTGATAGCAGGGCTGGAACCTCATTTACCAGCTTTTACATCTTCACATTACTGTGCAGTCTGTCCAACACACACTAATCCATGTAAAGAACACTCAAATTAGAGCTACAGTAAAATCCTGGGAATCCTTTGCCTGTGCATTGAACAGTGAAGTCAGAGATCCCCCAGTAGGCTGGAAACAGCCTTACTTTACATCACTAACATTAGGGTGCTATAGAATATAGTCATAGAATTGTTTAGGTTGAAAATGACCTTTAAGATCAAGTCCAACTGTTAACCCAGCACTGCCAGGTCACCACTAAATGGCAAATATCAATTTGAATCTAAGTTTACAGAAACTGCTACCAGCTACAGTCATTAGTCTACAGTGCACAGGAAACACAGCATTGGGAAAGCATCACAGGTTAAAGCAAATGAGGTGAGATGAAAGTGATTTTTCAAAAAATAAACCAAACCCCAGATGTATTAGTTTCCCTTAGATAAATTAATATTACTTCTTTCTAGTCATGTTATGAAAATAGCATATCCCAAGATACCAAGATGGTGTCCTTCTCGCATCAGGCCTACCTGATGCAAAATGCTTGATCTACAGATGCAATAAGATTGTCTTTAAAACTCACAAAGTTGAACTCTGTCTTCACGGGAAAGTCAGTAACCTGCTAGGGGCCTTTACAATTAGGACCTTCATCTTTAAATATAAGACATCCATCCCTCAAAGTTACATACCAGTGAATTCAGAACTTCTGCACTGAACTAAACTATATTTTGTATTTTCTCATTGTATTGCATGGCCACAGTTGTAAGTAAAGTTCTCTCAAATCCATTATTGCAGCTGCCTGCTTTCTCTGAGGCAGATTCCTGAAATCACCTTGGTTTCTGGCTCTTGCAGGTCACCACTAATGATAACTACTTTTGTCACTTGTACAATGCTAGAGAGCCACTAAAGGCTCAAAAGAGCATCAGCCTGCTGAACTGAACTGCAACATTTCTTACTCCTTCCAGATGAATGGAGCAGTTGTGTTAAAAGATTAAAGATTGAGTTTTAATGAAGAGTTCCCTCTGTAACATCAGCTGCTTCTCTGGACGGCTAAATCCTCAATCAGCGCTACTTTGCAACTTCTACTTTAGTAAGTTCTTTTAGTGTCCCATAACAGAATCAGGTCAAGAACCACGTTTATTGTAGGATAGTAGCAACAGTAGATGGCAAAACAGTGAGTAGCTGCAATGACATCTGGTTACCTTGGAGTTGAAGGCCCTATACACAGAAACACCTTCCTTTCCCTAGAATAGAATTCTCCCTTTACTAAGGCTGCTCATTTTGTCCTGTCTACGGTAAACAAATTAGGAAAGTAGGTAAAAAAAAATTACCCATTCTCCATCTTCTGTTTTCATTACTCTGACGGCTCACACAGTACATCAGTGGACTTTACTTATACAAAAAAGAACTCCCACAAGACACTTTTTCCCTTAATATTTTCACGTTCACTCAGATTAGTTGAAAATGTGCTTTGGGTCAAATTAAGACTGTAGGGCTGAGAAACAGATGATGCTAGTTTTAAATCATAAGGCTTAGAAACAGACACTTCAAGGCAACAGGAGCATCTGCTACTCTTCACACAGGAGTGTAACAACTTCAAACACTAAATGACAGCAGTCCATGTAATTTGTACTGGCATTTCCATTCACTCTCCCTTGTTAATATTGCAGCGTTGGCCAATCATATAGGCTGCATGGTTTATGTTCTTTTGAAAAGCTAGAACAAAGATGGTAGCCCAGGGAGAGAGAGAAAATCCCCCATCCAAAAAGCACAGATGCTGATGGGTAGGAGAACAGAAGTGAGAATTCAAAATCTACTAAAATTTCCCCTGCCTTCTCACAGACCAGAGTTATCCTTGAGAAATTTTCAGTTGTGTTATCAATAACAAAGTATTGCTAGGGCATTTTATCACAGTATCTTGTTGGCATTTCTTATGATCTAAGTCAAAAAGCAGCTACTAATAGTATCTGGATTTTAAAAAAACGGAAACATGTTAAAGATCTGCTGCGTCTGTTGTCAAAGCCTTTTACAACACTGTGTATTTTTATCCCTGAAGAGCTCAGAAAACAGGTTCAAAAGAAGAACAATAGCTTCCTTTTACTTCCCTAACTTTTAGGGTCAAGAAAGTGCATTATTAATTTTTCTTTAGTTTTACAGATTCTTGTATCTCAAACATCTAATGTCTAAGTTGTGATTCAAATACAACATAATTTTTTTCCAGAAGTTCACTCGCGTTAACATTTTCCCCAGAACTAAATAGTTAAGAGGCCTCAACTTTAAAAATCAAGATAGAAAAAAACTACAAGTAACACTGACAGAAAACCTTTAAACAACAAACCACTGACAGGCAGCACCTCCCATAAAATACCACTCACATCAATGATTATTCTCAATACATTGACTTCTCATTTTCCAACATTTTTTGTTTTAATCACTTTTTTAAAATCAGAATTTTGTTTTAATGCCTCTTTTACTCGATATTCATCTTCAGCATTCTTAAGTGCCAGAACTTTTAGTAGCTATGTATTTCTTTAAGATGCAGCTATGTGGTAGATCAGTTCTACAAGATGGCATCGCACTGAGCAAAATATTGAGAATTTCTTTTTCAGATTCTCTCCAATTATATTCTAGACTGTTCTTTCCATAGTTTTTTTCAGAAAGATAGATTGCACTCAAATGCAAGAAAAAAAATGCTATACTATAGAGCTGACAAAACAGACTGGTAGATATAAAAAGGAGCTAAAGATACATGTCACTTGAAAGAAACATTTTAAATGAGTCTCTGAAAAGGTTTTACTGGTTTGATCAAAGGAAGTGATCTAGTACACAGATGAAAAGGAAAACAAATATTTCTTTTTCTCCCCCCCCCCCTCCAAGTTTCACAACCTAGTATTAGCTATCACCTCTGTAACAAAGGGAAGAAATATGCCAGAGATGTATCATTACTAAAGCTCTACAAACCTTCCTGTTTGTCCTAAGTCTCTGAATAAACACGGTCCTACAACTTCTTATCAGGTATGGGGTAAACCTTACAAATAGCATTTTTACAAGTGACTGAATTGTGGCAGAGCAACCTCCTTGTTGTTTTCATTAAATGCAGCACCCTACTGACGATGACAAAAGTTTTATACTTTGTCTTGTATGAGTATTTATCCCAAATTCAATTTAGAGGGTTTGCAATTTATAACTCGTCCACCAGCTGCATGTTTTCTTTGGTTCCTTTACTTTATTTTGCTTTCTTGTCTAAATCCCATCCACTGGAAAAGAAAAAAAATCTTAACTACCTACAACTTTTATTTTTATGTTTAGTCATTCCATTGCTGTGTAGGCAAATTATAAATTAGTCTGATGATTTAGACAGAAAACCTGTGTAGAGTTTTTACCTGCATGTGCCACAGAGAATATCTTTGATTAAGGTTTATAAGGAAAGACCTTTTCCTAGGGATGCATGCCAGCTTCTTAAAGAAAAATCGATACATTCTGGGAGGAAGCATCTGGAGGATTAGCTTTTTCATTTAACAAAGCATCCCTCACTCAGGGACTTAGGTCTGTTTGAAGCTCGCAGATCTTAAATCACACTTCAAATTTAAAAGGGAGCTTAACTGTTTCCCTAAATACAAATCCTAGGAAAGCATTTTTGCATATGTAATCCAGGAAAACATCACAAGAGCTAATAGCCTTCAGATTTTCTGTGTAGTTACATCTAGATTCAGCTGAATTATTTAGTCTTTCCATACAACACTGAATTATTTCACAGTAAAAAAAAAAGCTAATTGAATTAAAATATTTACCTGCACTAACAGAATTACTGTAGCTTGTTAACAGAGGTCACTTGTTAATATTGAAATAGCCACAGTGCTTTCTTTGCAGTGGTGTAAGTGCCTCCATGTGCATTATCATACTTCTCAAGGCATCTTCTGAAGGACTGTCTGTCCCTATTCTTTCCAGAAGGGCACCAGCCTGATGTAGTGCTGAGGAAGTATAAAAAGGAACAAAATTATGTAAAATCTATTGAAACCTTAGTGTTTAATTTCCCTTCCACCGAGGCTGTAGAAAAAAAAAGCCATTTTTATTGAGCTATGGAATCCAATAAAATTCTAACACTGCAAAGACTCTGGGACTGCCTTAAGTAATAATCCAAGTATGAGTAGGAAGTCAGATTTTATACTATATAGGCTAAGGGTTTTTTTCTTTTTAATCTAGACTAACTTATCTTCTTCAGGTATGAACTTCTTAGATAGACTGTTACCTAACTAGAAATCAAAGTCTTGTCTTACTGTCTACAGCAATAAGGCACTCAAAATACATTTGAAGATCTGAAGCAAATGGACTTGGAAGTACAAAATTAGCTACCTTCCACTGAGATAGAAAACCTCACAGATGAGATCACTTTTGAAAGGGTGGCTGTAGTTTATGAATCATTTAGATTTTAGGTATATACAAGTGAAGCACAAGATACATAATTGTTAACTGTTGGCTTAAAAGTCAGCTATTTTATCTCCTCTCTCCAAACACAAAACCCTACATACCGGTTTTGAATATTCCTTTTACAGCAGTCTAGCTTATGGAGATGACTGAACTGCTTACAACTATGCTTAAACCAGAGTAACTCACCCATGCTCTGTGGCAGAAGGGTTGTAACACTTTGGCTTATTCCTGCTAACGCATAAAATACTTTCACTACAATTATTATGTAGTCCAATTATACAGCAATGAGTCATTCCTCCCCCCCCCCAAAAAAAAGGCTCATTTTCAGCTGCCAGGCATTTCAAACAGCACTGAAAAAAAAAAAAAAAAGGTTATGGTAGGAATTTATCAAAAAGACAAAAAAGTTCAGCCTATTTTACTCAGCATCCACATTTTCTAAAAGAAGAAAAGGGGAAAAAGTTACTGACAGCTTTTTGAGCTATTCCCAGTTAAAACTGTTTTGATATCTTCTCCAATATGACACTACACAAAGTACCCAGGAAGCATGAAATAGGAACTGTCTTCCACTGAACTGTTACTGAAGTTTAGAGAAGTTCTTCTCAGGGAAAAAAAAACAACCAAAACAAGTCCCTTTAGGAAGGCACAGGCTATAACATAATCCTTACTCTTGCACTGTCCTCAACCATGATCTGTTAACTGGGCTCTGATGACTAAAACCAGCTTCTGCTGTTGCCCTCTACAGACATTTTTGCTTCATCTCACTGCAGTGCCTCTTCATTGCAGTAGTTCAGATATTCTGTCCATAAGGTTGGCCAAATTCTGTGCCAATTCCAAGTTGGTTTTTTTCTTCCAAAATGTACCACAAACAAAGCCCCAGGTTACAGAATAAAAGCAAACAGGCCAAGGAGTGACTATCAAATGTTCATAGCTTTTCCCGTGCCAGATTTGGAAGTAAGTAATTTCTCTTCTTTAACAAAAAACTACATGAGCATGGCTCACACCCTTGAAGAAGTGTCTGTGGAAGTAGGAAGTCTCCTCCCTCAAAAGCTAGTGTTGCTAAGCAAGCCTTAGGGGCAGCAAGTAGAGAACTATAGAAAGGAAGAAAAGAAGACAACGACAAAAAAAAAAATAATTCTGACCTCCATAACAGCAAAGAGGAGATGAGGAACAGTAGAGTCTGTAGCTGCCCTGAAGCTAAATTAGAAGCAGAAAAAAAAACGTATACTTCCAAGCCTTTCCATTTGAGCGGGATGTGCAGAGCACTAGTCTCATACACTCTTTTCTCAGTATATTATTTACCTCAGCTTGTGGCACTTCATGAAAAGACTGTGCTGTACAGGATCACACATCCATGCAGATTCTGCTTTTTCTTTTCTTCCCCTGCCCCCTCTCCTCCCCCAGGCATGAGCTCCTTTGTCCTTTTCAGATAAATGACCCAGCAAGGACAAGACAGACTATCTGTGACAAGGTAAGGTAAGTCACAGCACAGTGCCTGTGTTTTACGCTTGCCTCTTGATTCCATTCCACTCGAATTTTTCTGGGACCATGAAGATCAAAAAGCAGTTTCAGCTACTGTAATTTGGGAGGGAATAATGAGAAACAGCATGAAGCACTTGGAAAATTAAAAAGGACATTAATTCTGATCTGAACAAGCTCAGTCTTCTGACAGTTTTGACTTCTGGATGAATATGCAGGTATACTGCCTCCTGAGCCTTTAGCTTGGCCATTACTGAATACATCTTTATGAGAGTGCCAGAGGCAAACACTACCTCCCTCTTCACTGAGCTAATTGGGAGGTGATAAACTCAAGCTATTATCACACTGTTCGAGCTTCTGCTAATTGCATTGCTCCAAACTCAGCAAGTTATAATGGGAGAGCCAAAGAAATGCTGCTTCAGAACAGCATCTTGGACTTGAAATGGAATTTCAGACTAAACAAGAGACTTCAGTGACTCTTTCTTGTCCAGGATAAGGGTGCCAGATGCAAACCTTTTTTCAGCCTGCCACAGATTCAATTATTTATGTGAAAATTCCAGCACAGACAAGAACTGACTTGCAATAGCTAACTGGTGGCATTGCTAAGCATAAAGACCTGTTTGAGTACCTGTCAGGAATTAAATAAAGCACATACTACACATGGAATTCCTACTCTTCAAATGAAAGTTCAAGTTACTGACTACTCTGAAGCACATCAGTCTCTGTCTGGCTTTTATTTAGGAGTACTGGAAATAATAGTCCACTATACTTCAAGAGCAAATCTGGAAACTTAGCATTTATTAACCACTGTATTCTAGACAGCCCAAACTTCTAGGAACTCTACAGTCTTACATAAGAAGATATAGAGGAACTGGGATGGCAGCATACACTGATTACTTTCCCATGTTGAAGTTTTTTACTGGAATAACTAAAGGGTTTTCAGTAAATTTTCAGTAAGAGTGGAACAAGTTACATCACACAGCAGCCTCATGGCAACACCATCAGCAGCATCACCTCAGTTTAAGTTTAAGCAGACTTCAGGGGGAAGTGTTCTTTATTTCCCCCCCCCCCGGAATATAAATCCATTTCCCATCTAACTTTAGTGTTGAATATGACATTCAGAAATCAATAGACACTCTAGCATATTTAATCCAAAAATGACATTGAAGCATATGCTACTCCAAATCACCACTCCAAAATTTATAAGATCTCAAGATTTACACTGACAGACGACTAATGTGCTGACCACATAAAAAAAAGTAAAAAAAAAAAAATCAATATTGCTCAAATTATAACAATCCCCAACTGAAAAATACTTGTTATTAAAGACATGTCTAATTTTATACAGAAAAATGAAGCAAGAGCCAAAGCCCAAAACCTGAAGTGAAATAAACCCCAACAAACCCCAGACATACTTTACACATATTTTTGAATATTCAAGATGCTTCACCAAAGGAGTCCAAGTTTTCTGACACCAAGATAAACACTGAGAGCCTTCAGACTGCCGGAAACACTTCTGTCATCCCACCAGACTCAGCAGAGTGGCAACTACAAGTTAAAGGCCTGTAATGTTCATTAACTAACATTAAGTGATCAGATGGTCCCAGTTTTATACCACAAATTTTCTACAGTTTTTAACTCCATGGAGCTGTGTTCCTACCAGTACCAATTCATATCACTGCAAAGTAGTAGTAAAAAGTACAATGCAAAGAAATGCTTAAGTTGAGAAGCACAGAGCCCAATTCTGAGAACAGGAAAATTGTTTCTTTGAAATTTTTACCCAAATGAGCAATAATGGCTGTATAAAAGCAACAGGAATCCCACTACCAACTCCTCTGCTTTTGCATTAGTGCCTGTTATCATAAGAGCCATATTTAATTTCTATGGAAATTAATTCTATTTTCAGATACCACCCCTGAAAAAATATTAAACAACAAGGACCTAAACTGTCTTCCCTATTCAACAGCACAACCTCCCCCCCCAGTAATATTAAATCCAGAGATTTTATTTGCACTGAGTTTTAAAAGGAAGTACAGTCATGTCAGTCAAAGAAAAAACAAATTGTGCCTCATACTGAAACATTTGCTTAATAACATAGAGAATGTAAGCTAAAGATTTGCGCTGCAATATTAAATCTGAGAAAATAAACAGTAAATCACTAAGTGCTATTGCACTGGGATAAAACCATAGACATTGAGAAGCAAAATTCTAAAGCTAAGTCACTATGTGGCGACTCTGGGAATGCTATCCACAGCCAAACTGGGTGCTATCCACCTTTGACTGCAGAGCAGATGATCTTAAAACTCAAGGAAGGCCAAGTACCTGTAAGACTGAAGTCTGCTATGAGAGTCTGGAAAGAGCATTTGAACCACCCTAACCAGATTCCATCTTTTATTTTTACAGACTACAAGGAAGTTTCAGTACCATTGTTTTTTTTCAAAGCAGTATTTGGATAAATGACTACTGCTAAGAATGTTGCAGCTGCTTCCCAGAAATCAGCTCTTCTGCATTTTGCCTCCATAGGAAGTAAACTACAGCATAGGGTAGGTTTTTGATGAAAATGTTCAACTGCCCTTCATTTTCCAGATAAGAAAGTCTTGAATGTGAGATCTGATAAGACTATAAATTTCAGTTTGTAAAAATGGGCCATTTATGTTGCCTTGCAGGTCAAAACTGAATATATTTCTCCATGATCAAAGTTGTTATTAGTCTCCACTTAGCTCTGAATAAAAGGTCAAACTCACAAGCACCGTCAGTTTCTCAGCATGCTGAAGGAGGATCTTCGCAAAGGAAAGCGAAGAGGTTCAGTGTCCAACATGAAGTAATTGATTAGCTATCTTGTGTTCTAACAGCACAGTTTGCTTTCTACATTGTACAGGCTCTGTGAAGTGCAAAATTATTTATTTGTTATTTTAATATGCTACAGAAACCATTAATACACATATCTGCATATCGTTAGACACCAGAGTAATCAAAGTGGCTTCACAGAACAGCAAACATTGAAACCAAGTGGCATTCCTGGGATCTTCCAATGTATCATCCAGTGATTCCTGTACCTGGGTGACTACATTACACTCAGTATTCACCTAATTTAATCAAACGAGTTTTACCCCTACCATTTGCTTGCTCTCCTGTCTGCTAGGAGAGTAACACTAAACCTGAAGCAGTCATGATCTTAGACATAAAATATTTCTTGATAGCACTGTGGAAGGAACCGTTCATTTTGTCTCTGCTCTAAACATGTTCAAGAAATCAACCCACTGAGCAGAAACCTGCAGAGACTTTGAAATGAAGACAGAAGTTGCAGAAGGCAACTACTTAGGAAACAGTTTTGTATCCACAGTTTGAATGCTAGATGCATTTCCACCACTTTTAAAATAATGGAGTCCAGGAAATGACCTCACCAAAAGCTGCCTTAAGTTTACCACCATACAGATTCAAAAACTTCCTGCCATTAATTTTCCTGTACACTAAGCAGGTGGATGCATGATCCAAAATATGCTTCCTCAAAACCACTCTGCTGCCATTTTAAGACTTTACTCCGCCCATGACCCCAGGAGGAAAAATTTGATTCTTTCAGTGTGCACAAGATTCTCTTGACTCTTCACTCTTCAGCAAAGTAGTGAAACCAGCACCTGACTCTGAGGGTGTGATTACATCCACCCTATTTTGAAATATGTTTTCAGTAACACTGATTTAAGTGGAACTTAGACAGTACCAAAAACCATGAGCCAACACTTTCCTAGGTCAAATCAAAGCCTCTGAAGAAGTGTAACCCCTTCACGTTGTGACCTTACAAGTCATTAGTTATGGAGAGTAAAATTAACCTGCACAAAAGCTAGAAAAAACAGCTTAGGAACATCTTCATGTTACTGTAAATAGCACATCAGCAAACAATAAACAGCAATTAGCAACCACAGGGGTAGCTACAGGAATTATATACAGGCTTGTTTTTTTAAAAACTAGCATTTACTATTTCAAAAGCACATGGATTTTCAGAATGAGATAAGGCATTTTCTGTAAATGAGAAGCTATTCTGAGAGAACAGCATATTAGCACTACTGCCCCTGCAGAGAACAACTGCATCCACTACTGCAGGCACACTGCAGGAGAAGGACCACAGCACGCAGCTTTCACCCAGCCCCACAAGACACCGTGGGACTAACTTGGTTGAAGAAAATGGGCAACTATGACCTAAGGAGCTGTTTTTCTTTTTAGCTGATTTACCTGTTTGGGGGGGTTTTATTAACTGCCTCCACTTACATTTTATTCCAAGAATTGTTTTTTCAACGGATTTGTTTTGACTTGCATAGCATATTCTTTTTCCCTATTGATAAATGGAAGTGTTGCACTTACGTAGCAATTTTGTTTAAAAAAATAATAAAAAATGTGAAGAGGCTAGCCATTTTGTTCCTCAAAAAAAGTGCTTTTACTGTGAATTATTTTTAAAAATGCTGATTGCATCTGGTTCACTGCTTCACAGATGGATGGAACCTTTTTTAGGATGAGGCCTCCACATAGCGAGGCCACTGATAACAGCACACAGGTAGAATGCTGTCTACGAGATCATGCACAAAGCAGTAACTTACTGTTGAATGAGTTATGTCAAGGTTGTCTTGCTGTAATAGTCCCAAGTAATTATTCGGGCTTTTTAAACTATCTAAAGCTTTTATAAAGGCCAACGGAAGAAGAGAATGAAGAATCTGTGCAATACTGTCATTCAATCTTCATCTCAGTAAGAAGGAAAATTTTTCTTCAAAGAGAATCCAAAATAGTGACAGTAATATTTTAGCACTTGTCCTCAATACCTTCACAAAAAAAAAAGTTAAATTCCTAGAAAGTGCTCTAATTCATCCTGCTTCAAATGTTCTTCAAGATCCTAAAATTATTATGGAAGATGACTGAAAGAAATTAAGTGACCCACACTTACTGCCAGCAGCTGAACATCCTTCATTTTGCTGAAATTGAAGGTGAGACTACAGTGCTGGGAGCTCAACTGCCTGGCAGGCCAGAACTTGAGAAGATATTAATGAAGAGGATACACAAAGTCATTTCTCACAGTAAAGCCTGATCTGGCAATCCATTTAAAACTTCCATTGATTTAAAAGCATATTCCTTCCAGCAATATCAACGTTTCTAGGTTTCCAGTTTTTAAATCAGGATGCTCATTGACATTTTGTTTTATTCTTGAAATTCTGTGCTGTTGAAATGATGGAGTTATTTCAGAAACTCAGCTTTACTAAAAAAATAAGCTTTTAATTTACATTCTTGTGTAACAGCTTACATTCTTGTTTGCAGTCTTACAGATAAATCCGTCATTAAAATACCATCCTAACAGCATAAAATGTAGAAGGTAACAGAAAAATGGAATCTAAAATTACTGCTTTTAAAATATCATGATTGAAGGCAGATTCACAAATTTGAAAAGAGAGCTTTACTTACAATTTAATACATGGAGTTGGTAATCCAAGAGTAGCTTTATGATAAATCCTATGTATTCTTAGATTTAAGAGGGGGTTTATATATATATATCTACACATACACATTTTTCCTCATACTAATTGTATAATTTCCTGCTTTTCTCAGTGTTTAGCTGGTGGCATTTTTTATAATGCTTCAAGTGACATTTGGCAGTTCAGTCCCCAGAGATACAAATGTTATTCCAACAGAAACATTCGCCCCCAACCCCCCCAAATGTGTAGCCCAACAATAAGTGAGGAATAACAGCTTCAGGATTTTTAATTTCTTTATTCCTGAAAGTATGTAGTGCTGGATACTTCCCTTTCCCACTGCAGCTTTTCAGCAGTAAGGCAAAATGGCTCTGGTATTTATGAAAATAAACAAAGTAGAAGAAAGCAAACTGAAGCTAACATTAAAAATATAATGAAAGCAAGCTCTAAATTCAGCCTCCTTAATCACTTGAGGAGATGAAAGCATATGCATCTTTGAACAGGCATTGAGGTAAGCAAGTCTGGTCTCTAATCAGAAGCTTTTTCTTCCAGTTACCAAAGTTTGAGGTGAAAGTCAAAACCCTGGAGAACTGTGCTGGCTCCTGTAAACCGTATACAGAGGGAGACAAAAGGTCAGGGGGGATGCTGAAAAGAGGCAAGCAGGAAATAAACCCTAGTCATAGGGGATTCCTAAATACCAAGACTCTAAAAACAGCTTCAGAAAGGACAGCCAGGCTGAAACATTGATTTGTCCCCTAATTGAAGGCAATGTGATAATGGCCTCAGCATTTTGTTTGGGTTTCAAGATTCCTCATGTTATTTTGGGATATGACCTACCTATGCACATGCACAGTAAGACATCTTTCACTAGCTCTCACGCATCACTGTGTGGTGCTGTCAACCTCTCAGGCCAGTACTCCCCAACAGCATCCTGAATTTCATCTGAACAAAGCAAGACCACCTTCTGAAGTACCTATATTCAAAATAAAGAACAGCCAATAAAGTTCATTTGCAATGAAAGCCTCCACATAAGCGGTGCTTACATGCAGCTACATATCAAAGTCAGCAATAATAATTCAGTCATCTCCAGCACTCCATCTTATCATTATAAATAGATACATTTTCCAGAGAACAGTGTGTCTGTCCTCTTTAGCTTTTGCACTTGTTGGGAAATATTTATTTGGAAACATCTCCTCATATCCTGCTTCAGGGCACTTCTTATGCTGTCTAGCTCCTAACCATATTCTAGAAGGTACCTGACACAATAAATAAGGAAAGGACATGGCTTTCCTTTATGTTGGCTGTTTCACCTCCATGGAAATTGAAAAGCAATCTCCCCCCACCCCTGCTTCCAATCTATGAACTGAAAGTATCCACAGAAAACAAACTCAAAATTCATCTGGGAATGAGGCACAACAAAGTTAGACAAATACTTTTATCAGAATGTTACATTCCCTCTTTTAACACTTCCTTACACACACTTCAAATCCTGTGCCTCCCTTTGATACCAAATGTAACATGCAAGACTTCCCACCGGCAACTGTCCCAAAGACCTTCTCAGAACATCTCTATAAGTCAAATGTGCCCGACCGTGCAGCAGCTAGGAAGTATAAAAACCAAGCATATTACTAAGAAAAGTCATTATGATAAAGGAGCTTTACTTAGTGTACTGCAAAGGCAGTTCAGCTCTTTCAGCCTCAGAAGAGGAATTCAGGTCCACACTATCAGAACTATTGGCTACATCCTTCCAGAAAGACAGAGCTAGAACCAAGGGGTGGCTGCCACCCCTGGCACAGCCACATATATTACAAAACATCTGTTTCCCAGAAGATGCAGCTGCCTCAATTCAGACCTGTTTTGCTTTCTCACTGGAATAATAGGTTTCTAGGATTTTAAACAATGTTAATGCAGATCTGTGCTGCTCCCTGGTCAAGAGGTGGGTTCAGTGCTTGGCTCAAGCCACTTTTCCTATGATGGAACGAACACTTGGTTCACACCTCAAAGTGATGAATTCCTCCTCCAGATAACAGAAGTCTTGCTCCAACCACAGGTAACCTAATCAAATAAAAAGTCTGAAAATAGCTGGTGATACCTCCCTGCAGGTTCCATCAAACTTTGCTCCTGCTCCAGCACAGCTACTACAATTGGTTCCTAATTTGACATTGGCTTGATGAGAGACAGGTCATTTAAAATAGTAGTTTAAGGACCATTCCACTCAGCCTGCGTGACTCCTTAATTTCATCTTTCCCCCAGTGTGTGTAATTTTGCAAAGATCTTTGCACAGAACTCGAGTGGTTTTAAGTATTCATCAGCTCCTGCTGCTCCCTCTCCACTCAAAAGCATAATACCTACTCTGACACTGCAATCAATTACACAGTAACTAATTGCAAATCAGAGCAAAGATTGCGTCTCCAGGTGAGGAATGAGCAGCAGGAACAGATGAACTCTTCCAGATCCCATTTTCATGAAAATGCACCATACAACAAAGAACCAAAAAAAATAAATAAATTGAACACCAGAAAACAAACACCACAATTTGGTTAATGACATGTTTGTGTCAGTTCTGCAGGAGGTAGCAAGGCTCTTTTAATACAAGTGCACTTTACTGTAGTCTTAGTGGGCTTAAAGTTTGAACCATGCATAAAACACAGATTCTGGCTCAGGTCTTGGAAGATTTTGGAGGATTCCAGTGTTGGAAGTTTTTGCCATTTCCTTCAGTTTAAGAATGTCTAGTAAGTGGTGTACAAAAAGCAAAATCACCCTTAGGCCTTAACTGAAGGAAATTAGTTACTGCGTTTGCAAATCAAACTCTGCTGCAGTGATATTGAAACATTAATTTTGAAGGTGGAGGAATCTGCCTTGCAAGGGCTTCCTGTCACTGAATGCAGACAACCATTCTATTCAGTATGACCCCAAGTCACCTTCAAGCTGTAGCTTAACATAAGCCCTTCAGAAGAAACCAAGCATTTATTATCAGCAATAATAAACACAGTTACCAAATCTGCATAAGGCCTTTCATCAGATTAACTCATGATGCTTTTCAAACTTTAATCCAGTTTTAGTTGAACCTAATGGAGATGTGTATGTTGAAGTGTTAGTTTTTCTATTTATGAAATGAGTAATACTAGAATATGAGAATTTCAACTACTTGCTTCACATGATAGAATCAATTCTTGTTAAATTGTGCCAAGAAAGTCACTTTGAGAGTCAGGAGACCCTTGACTGAACTAATACAAGGACAGTTAAAAGCATAGACATTTTAACTTCTAAGTTAGACATAGAAGAAAAATTACCATGCAAATCAAGAAAACAAAATACTAGTCAGATACACAGCTGCATTCTTTTTCTTAGGAAAAAATCCTAAGGAAAAATGGATCTTGGGATACTAGACACTAAAGCATTGGCTTCTGTCATCCATCTACAGAATAATATCCAGTGCCAACAGAGTAAAACCACAAAGCTCTCAATGGGACAAATGTCAAAGGTTAAACACTGCGATGAATACCAAATCATCTGAACATTGTCAAAGACAAAGCAAATACGTTTAAATAGAACTGACATCCAGCTCCAGTGAGAGACACTCTTTGAGTGTCTTTGAGAATGAGAGAGGTCTCATTCTCTGCTATGACTTTAGCGACCGATTCCTTTGGTTTTTGAAGGGAGCACAAACACTACCTTTCGATTTTGAGGAAAAAGCCTTAGGAACAGTGAAGTACCTTAGGAGCTCCACAACAGTTCCTTGCATTTGTTTCCTCTCTTCTTGACACCTTTGAGAAAAGTAAATTCTTTCTACTGTTTATTCCCTTACACTTTATCTGTATTCCCCCACCAACCAGTGGTAAGTGGTAAGTCATTCCCTGCTTTGCCTGGTTCAGAGCTCCCAGTAATGATTCCAGCCACTTCTGGAAGTGAGATTTCTTTTTTTTCTGAGATTTAGACATCAGTTCTCTATCTTCAGTACAAGGTGACTGATTTTTCTATGAAATGCCTAACAAGCTGATCACCTTCCAGCAGCATCATGCAACCCCACTGCAGTGACCAAGAAGGTGAAGACCACATTAGCTCACAATTTATTTCAGCCACACAGTTGTGTTTTCTTCTGGGTTTTGCTTTTGTTAAAAGCTTCCCTGCTAAGAACAAGCCACACTGTGCATATCCCCAAGGGAACAGTTTTATATGAATTTAAGAAGGGTCTACATATTAGTGGCCAAGAGGGTAACATGTACTTACAGAGGCACCGGAAGAAAATACTGTCACATAACCAAAGAACTACAGTGCCTGCAAGATTTGGAAGCCAACTTACAGTGAGAGGAAGAAAATTTATTCTTCTGCTTTTCTAAGTATCAGTCTTTTTTGAAAATCTAATGCAACAGCTTTCTACAATGTCATCTATTTTAAATTAAGTAATAAGTGATTAATTGCTCAAGCAGCATTCTTTCCATTCTGTATAGACTTTTAATTCACAGACAGCTTCTAAACATAACAGTCAATGATTTTGCCCTCTGGAGACGGTGAAAGAGATTAGTTTTTTTAGCTGGAATATATATTTTAGTTAAAGAAAAAGAAAACAACTATCAGCATCTCAGAGTACTTCACCAGGGTATTATTGATCAGAACGCTTACTCGCCCTTTAGTTATGGCCCAACTCAAGGAACTAACAATCTTGGTGTGGTGACAGTTTGGAATTTTACATTCTAAATCCATTTATTTTTTTTGTGATTAGCCTTCAGTTTCTGGAAAACCACAGTCACTGAAAACATTATTTGTTGAATGCACAGTACATCTCAACATGTAAAGCAAATGTTCGTGTTATTTGTATAGAAATTTGTATGAACTTAATTCGATTTAAAGAAAAAAACAAGAACAATCAACTTTTTAAAGCACATGTGTAATTAAATAAAAAGATTGCCAAGGCCTGCATGGTTTAAGTGGAACTGGGATGTACACTGAAGCAAGACTGACAAATTTAAATGCAAGATAAAGCTCTGCAGCCTGTCCTGCTGTCTCTGTTCCACCCTTGCTCCAGCATACTTCAGTTAGGAGCTATTTCTCCCCCATTTTTCTAATTCTGTGCTAGCAAGGAGCTGATCACTGCATAGGTGCAGCTGTTCTGCCTCCAAGTACATTCTTTACTCAGCTCCAGCACAACTGTGTGTCCTCATCAACCGCAAAACAACAGTTACCATACTTTACCAGAAGCTGCCAAACACATCTTATTCTTGCTGGAACTCTAGCCAGGGCTGGCCTATCCCACTCAGTCATAGAGTAGTGACTTTGGATATTGGAACTCGGGAACTAGCATAATGAACATAAAGCAATTGGATTTTTTTGACACACACAAAGCATGTAATTAGTGCTCACTAAATTGGATAGCAGAGGAAAGCAACTGTGATCCACTGTGTTACAGATTAGCACAAATTTACTGGATGAAATTAAATCCTTGCTGTTTGTGCAAGTTTTACTCTGCCACTTAAGGCTAAGACCCAGTTAAAAGAAATAATGTTCAATAGAAAGCACTAAATCAGATTCAGGTATTGATAAGAGTATTAACAAGGAAGATGCAACTAGCATTTAAAAAAACACAGATCATTACCAGGGCAGTTTTTGACAATGCATCACATTTTTGACCTTCAGATCTTGCAGAAATGGTCCATGCTATGCAGCCTTCCAACATCTGCAGTCATTCTGACTTACAGAAAATGCAGAAGTAAGAATTTTAAACGGTTATGAGCTTAGACATGTTATTTGAAATTCTCACCTTAAGATACCATCTTACTAACATCCCTAATTGTTAAGTTCAGAAGAAGAGGACTGAGTAGATAACAATGCTTCTCTAAAACAGCAATTAACCACACTATTCACTGGCATAATAACAGAAACTCTGTAAAAACTTTACAGCTTTTCCCCCATCTCTGTACTATAAAAGGTAACCAATACCATCAAAATAATTACAGCAGCTGCAGAAATTTAGAGCCCTTTCAGTGTGTGCCATTAGTGGCTGATCCTATGCTGTCTTTGCTCAACTACTGAAGGTCATTATGACCTTGGGAAAACAGAGCCCTTTAAGTTTACCTCAGTGATATCTGATTCTGTGGTGGCCATTATGACCCTGGAGAATTCTTGCTAGCCCTCAGACAATGACACTGAGCAAGTAATACACTATAGATACTCAACTGCATTCTTTTAGCAACCTTTACTTTCTTATAGCAATGAAGAACAACTAAAGGTTTCAGACCTTATCTCCGAGTCACAGGTTGGGGATCACTGGTCTTAAGAGCCAAGGCCTGGAGCCTGAGCAGCTACAGCATTTCAGACAATGACTTGCTGGATAGCCTTGGACAAGTACCTGCTTCTCTCTCCCTTCCCTTTCCGGCTTGTCTGCCCAGTTACCCAGCAGTTAAGAGTCATTCTTTAAAATGAAGTAAAGGACCAGAGCTGTGTTATTTCCTAGCGATCCTAAATGATCTGTAATACACAGCAGCATTTGAAGCACAATGATCCAGAACATGATGCACGTTTCCTTGCAAGTACCCCAGACGGCCAAACAGAGACATTAGCATTCTGTAGCATCATCATCAGACAACTCCACATAATGGCTAGTGGGGTATGGCTGGAATGCATTATATTGTAAGCAGAAAGAAAATATCAGGTAAAAGAAAGACAGGTTTCATGAATTATTGTGCCTCAGAAGTCTAGTGCACTTTAAACAAGTTTTTCTTTTAGAACTAGAATTAAAGTATCCTTTCCAAGGACTGCAGCTACCAACATGTCCTCTCCTGACACTCCTCATTGATTTGTGAGTCTTAGATGGACTGTTATTAATTAAATTTCAGTCCAACTAATTGAGAATTACTTCATTATCTATCACTTACAATCAATAACATTACATTAAGTTACTCAACTGTTGTATTTTTCCTGCACCGAGCTATTAGAAGATTCCTGTTAGTAACCAGCTTGCTTAACAACTGTTGAAAAACTTAAGCCCATTTTAATAATAGATTATAATGCCAGAAGGAAAGAGTTTAGGACACAAGACAACTATCAGAAGTAAATGTTCTGTATTCTTAATTTAAAGGATAAATTCCTTTTTAGTGTGGACAGGACTATGGGTAACTCTTTGGGCTATTTAAGCACTGCACAGTGGACAAAGCAGATGTTCAACACCTCAGGTGCATTCTCCAGAGAGGAAACACATGGGTGGCAGCACATCAGACACTGTAGTCTAATGGAACAAAACGGCCAACTCTTTAGTAAAAATGCACTCACAAATGAGTCTGAGCACCAAGTACTCCACAGGAAAGATGGAACTGGTAAAGCACCAGCCTGCTTCCATTTTCAGTTTTTGCACAGCTTCCATGGCATACCCCCTATTGTTTCAATTCAGGCTACAGTTTAAGACTGCAAACTTGTGAAAAAGACACCCAGAAAGTAAATATTTTTATTAATTTCTGAATCATAAAGACTTGAAATAAAAAATATATATATTTAGTGACTGGGGGATTATTCGATACATTCAGAATGAGAACAGTAGCAAATAAGAGCAATGAATAATACCTTAATTTCACATCTCCACTAGCTCAACCCCATAGACCAGAAATGTCGTCTTTTGCACTTCAGAAGATTTTAATGCATTTTGGTTGTAATTTCAGTCAAAAGTAGTATTCCACTTACTCTACAAAAATTACAGTATTAGGTAATTGATTATTCAAATTGAGACAGAAAAACCTCTGTGAATGCCTCTTTCAGTGAAATTAAGCTTCCAGGAGGTAAATACAATGGTCTTACGCCACTCTTGGTTGCAGTTACATGTTAAAAATAGGCAGTCATTCACTGACTAAAATTACATTTCCCCCATGTTTCAAAACAATCAGGCAGTCCATACGAAGACTGAAGTTTTGTGCACTTACCCCCTGCCATCTAGTGATCTGTTCTCATAACTACAGTAAAAATGTTAAAATGAGGTCATCTGTAAGGGTCTATTTCTGCTGCCTCTAGTTACCTTAGCCAATTCCTTACTGCAGTTATTCCTGCTCAATTCACAGCAGCGCTGTTTACCGACACGTGTGTTAACCAGCAGAAGGTTAACAGGAGGATGAATCTGTTTCAGGAAGAACATTTTCCATCAACTAGTCCTTGGAATCAAATCCAAACCCATTTTTGAAGATCATTTATCCACACCTTTCTACAAAAGGCTCCCTTAGTAGCATTTAGCAAGTACTCCTGTGGAAGTAATTCCAGCAGTGTATATCAAGACCTCCACTCATTTCTTCTAAAGAATCATCTCCTGTCTTTCCATTTCTAAAGGCAAATAATTATGCCTCTGTCTTGGATGACAGAATTTGATTGTGTTCCAAATCAAAACAACAAAAACATTAATTCCAGCATATATCACAGTTTCGACTAACAAGTTAGACTAAATTCTTAAGTTACTCTCTAAATTAGGTAACCAGTCCCCAAAAGAGGCAAAAGTGGACGAGCCAATGTAAGACTGCTTTACACAACATGTTTGAAACATCATACTATTCATAATATTCCAAATCTATGGTGTCCTCCTGGATGTGGTCCATTCCCTTCTGTAACTTCTGAAGACAAGAGGACCTCAAAAGATTTAAGCAATAGTATAAGGAGAAGGTGAAAAACAAAACCAAAAACAAACAAACCATAAAAACCCAACAACAAAACCCACCACACACAAAGAAACCACCAAACCACAAATCTAACAACTTGACAGCAAAATGCTTCAATCTGGCTTTTGACCTTGAAAGTCAAAAATTGGCACCCTAAATTGGGCTCTCAATGCAGTATGGACCCACCATCCCAGGTTCTCCCATTCTAAACATGATTTCCTTTCAAAGTAATATTCATCAATATGATCATGAGCATAACACCATGTAGATACAAACAAGTTTCCTTAACCAACTCTAACGAGCAAATAAGTTTTCTAAAACCAAAAAAATCTGTACGAGGAACTGCATTAACATAGTGTAAAGTCGTGTGGCCATGCACAGAAAGGTCAAAACTGTCAGATTTCAGATCCACTTCTTGGTTCTTTGCTGATGCACATATTTCATGAAAAAGACTTGAGTTATTGAGCCAAAAAAACTACTTTTCATATAACTCGAATTAAACATAAAAGATAAACAATGTGCATTTCTTTTGTCTAGATTAAGAGCATTCTCATATTCAAATGCCTCCTTACATCTTTTTGATTTACCTCAAGCATCTTCACAACACCAGCTCACACTGCTAAAGGCTCGTCCTGAAGCTTCTGCAGTGAATCTGGAAACAGGGAAAAGTTCCTATATCCTCACCTGGTCTTTACAGAGCTTTTAATCTGATACTGTGAATCCAGACCTGTTCCTCACATGAGAATTTTATCTTGAACTTAATATTAGGTCTGAAGTCTCATGTTTGTATCTTAATTCCTAGAAAATCTTCTCCTCCTCCTGAAATATAACCTTTTAAAAGATCAGCTTTCCAAGACACATTCTTCTACAGCTTGGGATACTGGTACACCAGCAAAAAGATGAATCAAGGTGCTTCTATTAAATGGGGCCACTACAAGTTTATCCTGAAGCATCAGTCAGGTGTGAGGAAACAATGAAAGAGGGAAGGTTTTAAAGATTAACCATTTTTATGGACTGGATCTCCAGCACTTTTCAAAGAAGTAATGACAGGGTTCGATTTGTTCTTTATGTAAAGGCGAGGTCAACACATAGCATTCCACACCTGAACTGTATTGAAAATATCCATTAACATCTGAGACATAGAAGGCTGGATTTGTCACATGCTACAAGTTTAGTGTAGTCACTTCTTCAGAGTTGATCAGCAAAAGCAGTTTTCTCCATCTACAAAAGTACTAAAAAACAAGTCTTCATATACTTTCCTGAGATTTCCTTTTACACCCTGACAGTCCTAAAACTGCAATAAAGAAATTATTTTTTATGTTACTGCTGAAAACTTGCAACTTTTCTTCACTATACTTCTATGCTTTCCTCTTTTTCCAAGTCTTCAAAGACAATTTTTTGTAAGAATTTGAAACAGTTCTTTAATTCCCAAACTCATCTAGTCTTTCTGAAAGCTGTTTAAAAGGGATAAAAATTCAAGCTCTTTGCTATACACTCCTGCACGGGTGATAATACAGAGGAAAACATGTTTAAGACTGATAGATGCCATGTGAACACTAAAGAAGTCAAACTAAACTCCAGGATTTGGTCTTGTTCTACCAAATTTGCGCCAATATTTGGGGGAAAAAAATGTTTGTTTAACAAAGCAGGCATTATAAATACAGAAATATCTTTGTAGCAAAAATTAAAATAACCTTCACCAGGCCATATGGGCTAATAGTAGGTTCAAGAGAGACCAAACAAGACTGTATCCTTTAAGTACAAGGAAACATGGATTACAAGGACACACACTCTTAGCAATAACTACTCACAGATAACTGCTATAAGCTACTCAAGGAAGGAACATGTCTATTACTTGCATGCTTACTTCACATGTCTTCTGTTTCAATAAATACTCTTTTATACTAGATTAATACATTGCAGTACGTGCTGGAGCATGGGTGAGGTGACAATCAACCACGGGACACTGTGTAGCTGACAGCTGTGGTTATCCTCTAGGCACACAAGAGGTAGATTGAATTCTACACAGACGCTGGCTAAATACTTCTACCCAAACTTTTGATGAAAAGGGTTGACTCACAAGCTCTTTCAAATGCTAATTCCCTACCATCTGTACCAAATGAGACATTTTTAAGTTGCACCTAACTCCAAAGACTGCATTCCATTTCATCTGAACCAAATACTTCATTCTGATGCTATGCCAAAAAGACACATTAGAGGAAAAAAAATTACATGGCCTTAGACTGTGTGATTCACACCTTCTGGGAGTAGATTCCTCATTATAAATGAAAGTAATAAAAAGAGAAGGCAAGAAGCAAATTATTTTAACAGATGTCTAAATTAACAATTAGTTTTACCCCAGGTTACTTCATTAACTAGCTACTAGTACTAAGCAAAGGAATCATTCCAGATACCGTTGCAAACTTGTTGGCAAATGCAGCCCTTCATTCCCATGGCAAACAGGAACAGCTCCATCCAGTAAAGCTAGTGGCAGAAAGATCCTTCTGCAACCAGCTTCTGCACAGCAGCAGCTACCCTTACAGATACAAGTAAATGCCCAGCAGTATTATGCATCATTTCACAAGCATAAAATATAGATGGTGTTTGTATTCTCTCATAATACAGTATTTCATAAGTGGAGTAATGAGTTAGAGTAGATCACCCAGGTAGACTGATTTTTTAGATTCAGCCTAAGAATTCATGTTGAATCAGGCTAATTGCAGGAGAATAAAGAGCGAGCACAATTACTGCGCTGATTTTTTTTATTACCAGTCCAAAGCTGAATCAAGCCTATAATTTTTATTTTAACATCCTTCTTTAAAAAAAAGAAGTCATAATGGACTATTAGGAAATGTTCTGCCAATGTGTGCATTGATTACCCATACCACTATGCCTATTAAAATAAAGATTCTTCTAAGCACAGAAATGAAGTCATTCCAGTGTCTCCTAAGGGCACAGTCCATCTTTTCCAGCAGCTTCCTCTCTACAAGGTGACAGACACTTAGTGATTGTTGAACAAGTTTTTATTGTTTTTAGAGTTTTATGCTAACAATTTCAAATATCAACTCATTTATTTCTAATGTCTCCAACTCAGACACACGGCTGTAAATGGGAAGGAGAGAAAAAAAGATAAATAGAACTGCATACAAGATACAGTGTATCTTGTATAACAAGTGTAAAAATATAAAGTGTAACACCCCAAGCAAGAGTCCATTGAAGTGAGTGGAAAGAATAGCTTCACTGAGCCTTGAGGAGTTTTGAGTAAAACTCAGTTTAATAAAATAGTTTTTATAGTAATTCTTAAATTATCACAACTTTTTAAGAATAGTTTTTCAGGAGAGACAGACAGTGAAGTAATTGCTCATTATCACATTTGCCTTTTTAATATTTTCAGCAACCCCCTGATGAAAAGTCAGAATAAACTGTTGGAGCAGACACATACAGGTCCTTGAAAGGACAAAAAGAAAGGCAAAACCAAACAAAACACCACACACAAAACCAACCAAACAAAAATAAAATAAATAAAAAAAAAGAACAGGCATCCACCACCACAGAACTTTCCTGTAGCTTATTAGTAATGATTTAATAAGAGATAAGAGTATACCAAGCATCATATACAGGGCAGAGCTCAGTGATTTAGTTATGCATCATTCTATATTCTAAACTTGATCTCACAGAAGACAAAGTAAACTTATTCAGTTAAGGCACATTTCTAAATATCTTCCTCATTATAATTAAGATATACTATCAAAAGTCTGTTGACTTTTACCTCAACACTTATGCATATTTATCATGAAGTGGAATGGATTTAGACTTTACTTTCAGAAAAAAATAAAGAACCAACAACCAAACAATACACACCACCACCACCACACCAGACAAAAACAAGGATTAGGAGTTCACCAATCAACTTGCCCATATAATGTGTACGGGGGGGGCGTGTGTGGAAGTTCTTTCTGCCAGAATTGGTATCGGAAGAAGAGTGCTACTTTGATATCTGAGAGTTAAAAAGAACATGTCTTCATAACCACTGGAAACCCAACATGTAGGCTTATTAAGTGCAATTCCATGGAGTGATAAAAGAGACTTCTGCTTGTATAAACTGGCACTCGAAACATATTTTAAATACTTCTATGAGTCAGGAAAACTGTTGCATTTAGAAATGACCTTCCACCAGAATGAACTGAGTAAACTACCATTTTAATTATTTAAAAATGTAAACCCCACCAAAATGTGGAGCATCTACTTGACTCCTAATTTGAGGAGGAATATCTTCATTCAAGAAATCAATCCTGGGAGAAAAACCAATACATTTCAGAAAACTTCTAGATAAAAATCTGTACACTAAAATTTCAGCAGCTATTGAGTGAATTCTAGAAGCTATACTCTCACTCTATGACAGCTGAAGCAGGAAGCATCTACATCCAAGATGCTGTTCCTCACCCTCCCTCTCTTCTGTTGAGGGAAGCAGCTAGTATATGCCCAGAACAAGTACCTGGCCCAGGAGATGAGAAGCTTCACCTGAGTGGCAACCCTTATATTTGTTCTTCCCCCCCCCAACAGTATTCTGCTATGCCTCATAAACCTGCTGACAGGCACAGCAGCTGAGCTGAAAAACCAGCCAGAAAACACTAACGAAGTTAACCTCATATAAAGATCTGGTAGCAGTAATTTTCATACAGACAAATGTTTTGCAGGTCTTTTTTCCTCCCCCTAAAATCTCAACAGATGACACCTGCCCTCTGACCAAATGAGCTCTCTAAGCAGCAGCTCTCCCCTGCCACGGAGGCTCTGCTCTCCCCTCACCCCCACTTCGCACTAGTATTCCACAACAAAAATGCAAGCTCAAAGTCTGAATGGGCAAACTGATAAACAACCCAAAATGTCCAATTCAACATAACATTACCCCATTTCTGAAGAGATACAGGGAGCTGAACAACAAGCTTTAGCAGTTAATATTCCTTCTCCCCTCACTCCCCACAAAAAAGAACCCCACTTCTGACACAACACATTTTGCAAGCAGCTAACAGCGAGAGCCAGGTTAAAATACATGCTCCTGCACTCAAAAGCATGTAGCCAAGCTAGAAACTAAAGAGTAGCATTCTGGTAATCTCAGCGAGACAGGACACTTGATCGCATTTGTCCCACGCTACTTGATGCCCAATTACCAACTTCAGGATGACAAATAATTTCAGTGGGAACCACACGCCCCTTCCCCAGCTCAGAGCCACTGAAGATCCTCACTTACACTTTCACCTTCACCACCTCCTTCGGGCACGGGCTCTTCTCTGCCTAAACAAGGCATAATTTCTGCTGCTGCTGCTTTTCTGTCCTTCCCAATGTTTCCTCCTTCGTTCCCCAGCTTCAACCTCTTCCCCTCAGGCTGAGAATCATCCACGTCCTCCCTTCTCATCTTGCCATCTCTGCCTTGCTGCTTCACCACGTCTTCTGGGCTGCCACAGGGATTTGACATTTTTTAAGTGTTATGGACTTTTTTTTTTTTTTTTTAAGACTGATGAAGCTGCCTTTTGGAAGAGGATTTGGCTTCTGAGAGCTCGGATGTGCTCTCGCTCCTCTTCCAAATTTCCGTGGTGCTGGAAGCCTTTGCAGGCAGCGCACAGAGCACTCCCGCTTCTCTGCCGCCCTCTCCTGAGCACTGCCGAGCACTGAGCCCGAGCAGCTTCCCAGGCGCGATGCTCACAACCTGCTCCCTGCGTTCCACCTCCCGCACCTAATAACAAGCAACGACCTTTCCTATATTGATGGGATGCACAATTCGGATGCTCACTTTGCCAAAACCCTTGTACTTCTGTTCTACCCGATCCAGAGTGATTGCTTTTGCTTGAAGTACCAAATATTTTCTGCACCTTCTTTAATTCCAAATTTACCTCTGTCCCTCAGAGCCAGGATGGTTTTGGTTATACCTTGTTTTCAATGTCAAGAATGATTACCCATTAAAAGGTAAAGATTGCTTTCATTCCAAACAGCTGCTTTCAAAATAATTGTATTCTAGCTTTTTTTTTTTTAAGGATACCTTTACTCCTCAAATTACCTGTGTATCTTCCAAATCCATATTCCACATCGTCACACCAATTTTGCACAATCTGTTCTGGTCCTACAGCTGTAGGAATGAGATGAAATTGATATTAGATGACCCAACGTGACAGTCTGGAGATCTTTTTTACTCCAGACAGTTTATGAAAAACGCCAACAGATATAATCAAAGGATTGGCATGGTATCTGAACTTCAAACTAGAGTTCAGTAAACTAGTGTTTTCAGACAAACTACAACATGCTGCTTCACCTCATTCTTCCAACACAGAGGGCAATGTTAAGTAGGATTAAAGTAAATAAAAAAAAAATAATAATTTGAGTTCTGTTTTCCCCTGCTTAAGTGCTTGGAGATTTAAGTGAAGTTCTTTATATCTTGCATAGTGAAGTAAATACCTAAGAAATTCTCTAGATATATTCCAGTCAGTGGCTCAGGGACTAAGCTTTAGAAGTGGTGACCTGTTAGCTGTGGATGAATGCATATAAGCAAACTATCCAGTATTTCCAGTATACAGAATTAGCAGGAATTAATCTGCATCCTCAGATTGATTTCATTGACATTATGGAGCACGCTTTTGTTTGAGCAAGTAACATTAAGTTAATTAATTAATCAAGAATGACAACAGAAGGAAGGAATCTTAACAGGCATCAGTCATTTGAGACACCCCATCCATGCTTGCAGAGGTGCACAGGGAACAGTTCTGATAGCTAGATGTGCAAGATGTGCAAGTCTGCACACTCAGAACTAGAGACATTAAACACTCAGTACAATGTATCATAAAGGTGGGGACATTTGCCTCGGTCTAACTAGCAGCTGTTAATATTTTCAGAGCTGGATGAATACAAGCTAAGTAGGCTCAGAAGAGGAAATGTTGAACTGCCAGGCTTTTTAAATGGGATTAAATAAACGCATGCCTTGTAATCTACAGTGGTCTAGCTCCACATCTTGGCCTTCTCTTTTGAATCATGTCCACACATATAGCTCAGGAGAAAAGGAAAGCTTTAAAACACTACTCAGTATCGTCATCAACAGCATCAGTGAGCAACAACTGGGATTTTGTACAGAAGGTACATCCCCTCTGCATAACTGCTGACTTGACCCTCTTTCCCTGATTATTAACAACATGATCCAACACTTCCCCAAGCCTTTCTCTCCTCTTTTTCCACATTTCCCTCTGTCTTGTAGCTCATGAAAGAATTCTCCAACTATTTTGATCATCTGCCCCATTCTGGAAGTTGAAGCTCTAAACATCAAGAGCAGTCAGACTGCAAGAGCCTGAAGCTTCCTTCTTTCTAGTGCTCATCCACCACTCTTATCTGCTTTTTCCATCACTACTCTCCAACCATGTCCTTTAATCCTGTTTTTATTTCTGCTTATTCTTTCTCTACACTCCCCAACGTTACCTAAAAATACTTGAAGACAAAAATAAACCTGTAACTAAAGTGTTGGTTTAACTATCATAGTGTTCAGGCAGATAGATTATTTGTACAGTAAGCTGCTTTCCAGTTGGAACAGTTCTTCATCCAAAAGCTTTTATTTTATAGAATCTAAGTGGTTTGAATGAACTTGACAGTTCTACCAGTATTTTGTGTTGGAAGTGGAACCAGGCAGCCACACAGGCTGCCTCAGTGACCAGTCCAGCCCCATTCCTGCCAGTGTGCTTGCCAGGCAGCTGCCTGGCTCCTTGCACACTTGTCTATCCAGGCCATCTTGATAATAGGCAGAGCCTGCTTCTTTCTAATTCAAATATAAAACATCCAGTTCCTTCTTTTTGCAGCACAGCTTCTGTTCTTGAAAAGCAGAAATGTACAGACAGATACTGTAGGTTTGTTTCTAATTAAAACCAAACATTTTCATGCAAAAGGAAAAATGGCAAGATGAAAATTCACTGTTAATGCTTGGGCAGAGAAGGATGGTCAGGCCTTTGCTTCCTGTTACTTAGCGTGCAAATACATATGGCAAGAACAGTCATTACATTTTTACAGCATGTTGCAGTTAAAGGAGCCCTGACATCAGGCAGTTCTCCACTAGCCGCTCCATAGTTGATGCACCAGGCTCTATGCATGGAGCTCACTTTAGGAACAGGGTCCAAATCTTTCAGATCATTAAACATTTCAGATGAGAATAAAGTGATCAACCTGGCAGAAGAGCCAGCGTTGCAGACAAATCCAGCTGCCTTCATTATTTGGTATCACTGCAGCCCTTGCTTAATGTCAGCCTGATCTACTGTTTCACCTTCTGACTTGAATACACAGTTAGCTTAAGAACTAGTGTCTTGGCCATATTCACTCCCTCCCCTTCTTTTAACAGGAGTCACTTTATACCTAACGAGCATTTTTAGATTTCAAGTCTCATGTTGGTTCCTCACAGAATTCTTCACAAAACTGATCATGAGCCAAATAGAGCAATTAGCACAAGTCACAGAAATCTAAGAGGCTATTACCCAGGAAGGTATGCCAAACTGAGTAAGAAAGTGCTTTGAGCCCTCTGGAATTCTCACACAACCTGATTTCAAGACATTTCTTCTTAAATCATTGATAAAAAAATGCAGTAATACCGCCAACAAAACAGAACAGAGAGACTTCCACAGGTATCATAAACAGTGCCATTCTCAGGATTCAGTCCATCTCTAACCAGTATCTCTCTTCTTGGACTCCAATATATAAAGAAATTGGCACGTTGGGCATCCTAGAGCTTTGTATTGAGACACTAGTGCTCAAACCAAGTGAGAGATACAAACACATGTTTTTGTGACCTACAGTCTTGGCAAAAAAACTTGCCCTTCTCCATTTCCACCTTTTGTGCAACAGCAAAATGCAGGTTACTGTGAGGCAGTTGAAAGCATGATGAGAACTGTGCTGTTTTCTGCTGGAAAGCCTGGCCTCCCTCAGGTGCTGCCAGAAAGCCATGGGATTTGGATGTGAGGCATCAGGGAGTAGCCAGGAGTTTGGGCAGAGGTGGAAAAGTAAAAAGCCCTGCTAAATGAGTATCATAAGTCTCAGATGTAAAGCAGGTTTATTTTATTGTAACCACTTTACAAATAAGCAACTGAAATATCAAGGACAGTTGTTTCAGTTCAGGGGGTGAACTTCATCTCCTGTAAAATGCCATGATGTTGTCTATGCATTATGTGCATCCGACTTTATCTCTCACAGTTTAAACTTGGCTAGGATCCCTTTGTTCATCTCTTCTACAAAAATGCAGTGCATTTCAAGTTTCAAGGACAGATTGGCCAAGAGATGATACTGTTACCTAACCATGCTCCCACTGCAAGCAGGCAGGTTCAGGGGAAGTGGAGTTAAGACTGTTGCCCAGTGATGTTGCAATTCAGCTCAGCCAGTTCATGACCACCATAACAGGGAAGTTTGGTATATTCACAGATTTCAGTGTCTTAAGTAAAACAGTGGGAATTACCTCAGAATGATATTTATATCAGAAGCACCATAATGTTTAATTTAATGGAATATTTGTTTGCATTTCCTTAGCTCACCATAGTTTGCCAGCCAATGTAAAGCTAACCTTTCAATTTAAAGCCCTCTAACATATGCCTCCTTTGCAAAGAAAACACTCTAAGTCTATTCATCTTGCAAGATGCCAGTTCTACCAGTAAAGGCAATATAATTGGTAGTAAAAGCTCAGATCTCTTTTCATAGTGCTATGATAAGAAAATGAACAACAGACAACTTACCCACTTGTAAAATTACTTTAATGGGAGGAGAACAGAATCGTAAATTCATCAGGTAATTTGGCACATCCCGTTGCTACAAGAACAAGTTATTTTTTAATAAGTCTGAAAGTGAACCAGTAAGTACAGAAAATAAATTTTTCATTTATTTTGCTATTGCTTCCAAATTAAAATCTGCATCTCATCACTGTAATTACTTCTAAAAGCTTATAAATATTTCATTATTGTTTTCCATCCACTGACAAACATTGGAGGCACTGACTCCATTGTTTACAGCTTCAGGTTTCCCTATAAACTTACTCTGCTCTGTACTAAGAGCAAGGAGAAATCTTTTTACATGGTAGCTTCTGTATTTCAAAACATAATTGCAAACCACATCATATAAACCAAAGTGATAACTTTGTCTAGAACTGCTAAGACATTTAGGTTTCTAGGTTTCTATGATCCTAAACCTTCACAAAGTTCTTCAAAGGTACAGGAACAGGATGGAGGTATTTCCAAAGACTTGTGCAGGTTTCCCGAGTACTTTGGAACTAGATTCATGCCATAATATGGCAGCTTCAAAAGAGCCTCTTGCAGATGACATGTAATAAATAGAACTTGGCAAAAGATAGAACCACAGAAATTCTCCTTCCCAAGAAGAGTGTTGAGATGCGTCTTCCGCACATGCTATGTGAGCCCAAAGGGAAGACTGAGGCTTAGGAAACACACCTGGATGCAACAGTTACATCAGCTATGATGGCCTTACTGAAAACCAAAACAGGCTATGATGCTGACTATCGAACCCTCCAGAACCAACCAGACATCAGCATATTCCCATGAAACTCTACCAGAAAGGTGCCAGGACTTCAGTAAATATTAGATTCGTGGCTACCCACAGAAAATGGACAGGCTTGTTTCTGCAAGCTGGGATCAAATGGTGTATGGTTTGTTTCTACCATCTGCCCTGGTCAATCAGAAACTGCCCAACATTTATGCCCTCAGGTTTCTCTCTGAAGTCACAAGTTGCATTACAAGTTACATTCACCCATTTCCATTCCTGCTGCCACCATACCTAGTTGATGATAGCATCCTGTCTTCAGGATCATTATGCAAGACATGCACAACTATCGCTGATCTGCACGGGTGGTTTAATCCACTTACCAAAACTCCTTTCAAATCTACAATTCAACAAGTTTAAGTCAAAGCAAAATAATTATTAAATACATTTAGAAAGTCAATTCTTCCCTTTGTTGACCCAGTACTTTTCTTGCTACAAAAATGTTGTATGGGTGGGATTTTTTCTCCATTACCCTCATCATGCCGTGAACATCAAACGTAGACAGCAGACATGAAATCCCTCACCAAAAAAAAAGATTATTCACATATATATTTTTCTGTAATACTTCAAAATCCTTCTTAACTAAAGATCTTGCCTATCACCAGTTAGCCCTATGGACTTCTGATTAAACAATGTTTAATATCCAAATCCTGAGCATCCTATTATTGATAATCTTGAACCTTAATAATGTTCAACGAGAGCAGAGAAAGTAAGCATATAACTGGATGAGCTGGTTTGTTTTAATGCCACTAACATGCCCATAGGGCAGAATATCATAGTTAATTGAACAATGGGATTAATATTTAATCAAAGCAATTGCTGTTTTCTCTCTGACCTACATTAAGCATGTGAAGTGTATTGTATGATCCATTTCCATCCTTCACATTAGCCTCAGCACACCCAAACCTATTCATCCTTTGAATAAGCTTGTCAAACATCCATTCAGGCGGGCAGCTGCTGGTAGGAACTGTACGTATCACCTACTCGCTTGCCCAAGTATTACAGAACAAATTTCAGTCTTCCATTAATGGATAAAAACACCTCAATTTTTCTGAGGAATTTGAACATCTAGTTCTCAAGCTCCTGCAATAAACAGCCACTTTGGAAATAGAGTAGTAGTATTATCACTGAAGTGGCTCAAATTAAAACGAAGACCAAAAAATAGTGTTCCAATTTTTACAAGAAGCCAGCTCAAAATATGTAGTTACATCAGGAGAGCTACTGTGGATTTGTACCCGAGTACAAAGTAGATGATGCAATTATCAGCATTACTCTTCCTGACATCACTTTCCATCTGTGTAACCCTTACAAATCAGAGTACGTTTATTAAGAGAACCTATTAAAAGGGAGCCTGTAAGCATAGGCTTTATAACCAGAGCCTATCACATTGAAAATCATCTAGAAAGCATCAAAATTCCAGGTCTTTCCTAACTTTTCTTTAAAGAGAATCTTAAATGGCCAGAGAATAAAAAACAGCTACTGAAAGACTGCAAGCACTACAGGGGAAGAAAAAATATTTTTAAAATATTTTATTTCTGAAAAAGATCCTTCCTTCTGAAAAAAAATGTTCTACAGAAGAAAGGTTTTTTAAAACTGCTTATACTCACTTACTGTTTCAAAAGCTCAGGATCATAAAAATCAGGCCTACCCAATCCAGGATAGGGCTAAATAGTCTGAAAACATTGCCTCCATCTAATTTGAGCCCATACACAAATAGAAAACTCCTGAGTAGATAATAAACAGCTTATGTTTTCTTTCATACTGGTTTAAATCCTCTAGAGAAAAGCTTTTCTCAGTCATTTGCATGAGCCTAAGTGCTTTGATGTCAGCTTACTGAAAGGGTTCTGGCTGTGATGGAATATTTCTTATGTGGTCACATTAAACATATCTAAGCACAAAGTTAATTCTCAGTTTACTTGTCCTTATACTATAGTATCTCCCTCACAGAAGTATTTTTAAGTATTTGAACTGCTTATTCAAAAACAAAGGTAGAACAAATATACAACAAGAATCTGAGCAGCATCTCAGCGCTCTTGCTCACTAGCCATTTTTGTTGGCTAGTCCTGTATAATGAAGAATGAACAAGTGTGCAAAATATGCCATCTGGGGTTTGGTAAAGACTTCCTAATTTGAAAGAAGTTTGGATATATCAGAATCAGAGCAGTTTTGTACAAGTTTCAAAGTAGTATTCATACTGCAGCTATAACAATCTGTGTACCAAGGGACCAATTTCTCATTTTTCTGCAATCAGCCAAATGTATTCAAAACATTTCCACCCTGATTTAGTCCTTGAAGGGAGTACAGGCCGTGTGCTATAGGCGTTCTGAAGTGTGATCAGGTTTAAGGTCAACTGCTGGCCATTGTCAAGACAAGCGTGTAAGTTAAACACAATCAGATGGAGAACTTAGAATGCTGATGACATAACAGCTCAAGCTGATTAGTGTAAAATGGTATTTTCACTGTGTACAAGCCTAGTTCACAGCATTAAGATACACAATACATGATTATTTCTGAACACATACAAGTATGTTATCTCATTATATATGAGAGTTATAAACAGCCAAAGTATTTTACAACTCTTGATATGGCCAGAGACTTAGAAGTGCATTCATTTATATTTTCCAAGACATTAAGCCCTCTTAAAAGAGTTAGCACTTTTAAATTGACTATTTGGAGTAGAAGTCATCATCTGTTAGAGAAAACCTTTTCAGCAGATCTCAGGCTGGCTCACAAACTTTCAAGACCCCTACATCCTGCATTTTGAACTCCAGTGAAAAGCTTGAAGCCGATTCACACTTTCCTTCAGCAAGTTGTTGTTTCTAAGAAAAATGAAGTTACTACAAAACACAGTCAAACCCAGTTCAGGGAAATCAGACCTGTTTTTCTAAATGTAACAGATAAAGTTCAGGCACTGATTGTTATGCCACAAAGCTGCTTGACACAACATTTTTACAGCAGGTTTCTCACTGACCTCAATGCCAGCTGACAAACAACAGTCTTTGCAATCCAAGTCCTTGATAATAGCACCTTCAAAGTGCTATTATCAACCACAGTATCTTTAGGAGTACAGAAACCAAGCAAAAGGTACCTCAGCCAAAGAATGGTAAGTAATAGGAGATGCTTGCTAATTCTAAATACTCTCTCTTAAAAATGGAAGATTATGTTAACTGTTTTCTAAACATTATAGGGAACTAGTAAGCTTTTGTGACTGAAATTTTTTTGGCATCTCAGTCTCAATTTGTCAGGATGATAGTGTCAGAATCCCCTGCACAGTGCCCAGTAGGTGAAGGAGGTCAGCTGAGGCTGCTCTGTGCCATTAAGGTCCATTAGTGCTCTCAGGACCCTGACGATTCCATGCTGGAGGCAAAGCAGACTGCTAGATAAGGAAGAAAGAGGGAGAAAAGGGGGACAAAGATGTATTAACATCTGGTTTATAGATCTGAGTTTTTAAAAGTATAACCATTACAGGAAGTGATTAGGTTCCTTCAGCATCTTTGGTCATAAAATGAATAAATGTCTTCCCCTCAAGCTCCTAGGAGATGGTGTACTTAGCATTACTTATCTGCTTGTCTTGCCACAGGACTAAGTCTCAGGCAAGAGGACAGAAAGGTTTTGCCTCCTTCACTGTTTTCTCCTCCCTTGCTGTGTTTTAATATAGGTACCATTTCCAGTCAAGTAGCATGTGCTTTCTCCACCATAACACCTGGCCTCTCTTGTTTCCAACTAATTGTATCCCACCCCAGGCAAGTACATACCAAGAGGAAAGAAAATACTGAAAGGGAGCTTTCCTTCCACTGGAGCATCTTATACTTCTTGATCAGAAGTTTACAAGTACAAGCATATAAAAAACCTAAACACAAACAACCAAGAAGAAAGAAACCACAAAAAAACCCCCACTATTACAAAACCAAAAGCCACCACACAGGAAAATTATTACCTCTGTAAGGATACAGAAATCTCCTATCTTCTCCAGGTTTAAAGGTCAGGTTTTCCTACATAGTACCACTAAGAAAAATATTTTCCAAAAAGTCTTTTTTTTTCCTTAAAGTTTTCCATTTGGTAGTGTTTCCTATCCCACCATCTGTGTCTGAGGCCTAATAATGTACTGGCAGTTCCAAAGACTTAATTTCTTTCATCATTAGATTTTATACTAGGAACAGACTTCAGAGTTTTGGCAGCAACAGCTGTCATGCATTGAAATCAAACTTATTTGTATTGCCAAGGCATGTGTCTGAAGGATCTCAGACTCATAAAAGCTGCCCTTTGCTCTCTTCTCCTCAGTCTTTGAACAAAAATTCACTTTGCAACTCTTACATTTCTCCAAAATTCACTGGCACATCTGTGAACAATGATAAAGCACAGGACTGCAAGGAACTAACTGACAAATCAAAACAAGCAGCTTGAAAAATGCAGCAATTGAGGGGTTTTTTTTGCTCCTCATTCCAGCACCATTTCAGTTTACAATAAGATTTTGATCAGTGAAGTCAAGAGAAAAGTTATCAGCGATTTGAGAGATAGTCAGCTCAAAAGCTGACATTATAATCATAATACTGGAAATAATACTTACTAAAGGAGCAGGAGAAGACACAATGGCACAAATTAGGTGGCTGGAAGAGACAGAGGAACTGCTGTAACTTTCAGCCACCACTCACATATAGTGGCTATCATCCTAATATTCTTCCAGTCCACTTTTAACATCGCCATCTTACAACCTTTGCTGTCTTCAATGCCTCCTCCTTACCTCCCTTCCTTCGGCATACCCTCATTCAAATTCTCATGTAAAAAGCTCTGTTTCCCTCTCACCCATTGTAGCCCTTGATTTGTTTTTTTTTCTTTCTCTGCCATGGATCTTTCTGGAGGAGTGGTGCCATGCTTCCTATTTTAAAAAGCTTAACACGTCATAACTAGAGCCAATAGATAACACTATAATCCACCTATCTGATAGACTATCAGGCAAAAGTAATACCCTCTGTGTATATTGCAGAGTAAAGAAGAATTCAGGTCGAACCCACGTGTTAAACAATGTCAACATAGCCAGTTTAACTGAATGAATAGTTGGTAGGAGTGTGAAAGAAAGGTCATCAGTTTAGGTCAACCTGAAAGCAACAGAAGTAGAAATAACTGAGCTACAGCTTTCCTTCATAAAAGAAGATAATCTTCTCATCATAGCCAATGGAAGAAAATGAAGTATTTTTCTGGGGTTTTGTTACCCTCTGTGATATAAAAAAGACCAAGATCCAAAGCAGGTGGTGAACTTTACTGCCTTAAAT
>JANHFX010010599.1:73767-87920 GCA_027560015.1 Chloroceryle amazona
TTCTGGGGTTTTGTTACCCTCTGTGATATAAAAAAGACCAAGATCCAAAGCAGGTGGTGAACTTTACTGCCTTAAATGCAACTAAGTTCTTATTACAGGTACATCAGTGGAAATAAAGCATATGATCCCAACTGGTTTTCAGCAAGTTCACTTTCTGCCAAGCATCAGCCCTGAAAGGAAGAGATCCCATTTCCTTCAGCCATGAAGCAGAAAAAAAAGCTGTCTCTGCCTTTTGTGTCTCATGATTGATGAGGGTTCAGCTTTACATGGGATAGAAAGGTATGTCCTGATCCATCAAAGCCTTTTATGACACAATTATAGAAACCCACTCAGTGTCTAACAAACATAGCCAGGTTATTTGCCTCCTCCTGTTCCTTTTATCAAATGGCAAAGGCAAGGCTGGTATCTAGCTTTGTTTATACATGCATTACATCAGGTGCTTAAATGCTATAAGCAATTTATGTTAGAGCAGAAATTTCAAGAAAGTACTACAGGCAGTCTAATCCAATAAAAGATTTGGAGCCACAACTAACACCTGACTATCTGCTGTTACTAACCCACAGACTGCTTTAGGTAGTTTTAAATCCACCCAAGAGCAACAGAGGAGATTAATGCATATCTGCTCATATCCTCCTCAAAATGAGCCTAGTATTTCAGGTAAGACTCCTAACCCCCTTAAGTGCCTATTGTTCATTCTTAGCATCACATATTTCATTGCCATTTTATGCTCAGAATGCAGCTGTGATGAAATAAATACTTTTAAAGACACAGTGAAGTGGAAGGGTGGAAGGTCAGGGAATGAAACCAAACCTGGAATGCAAAGACATTTCACATCTTGCACTTCTTTTCCCTCTTTCATTCGAGTCCTGATGCTGTGTAACTGGTAGTCTTCACTTGGGTGATACCTTAAGCTTCCAGAACACAGATGAATGTAACTAAGCAAGCTGTCCCGAGAGCAGCAGAGCAAGAACACACCACAGTTCAAAGGAATGGGTTACGTTAAATTCAAGCTCCCCTAACTACCCTTATAACTGACAGACAGCTGCTGGACATGTAATCTGTACCACTCACCTTGGTTCCTCAAACAGCAGGAAGCTGCCCACCTGGGCATAGATGCTGTATGCCATGGCCAGCAGGAGCCCGAGGCCTCCGAAATAACTGCGAGTGGACTGGGGAGGTTTCTGCACCCTGGTGCTTTCAGGTGGCCTCTGTGAAGCAAGAGCTCGGCTCAACGACCAGTTGTAGGAAAGTGAACCCACCAACACCCACCCCACCAAGCTGTTCTGGCTGATGCATATGAGCAGCCCCAGGAAAGCAGCAGCTAACAGGAGCACGAGAAAGGCACCAAAAGGCATCAGCTGGGCAAGGGCATCAGAGCTTCACAGCCCTGGGAGCCCAGCTGGAGGATGTGTGTATGCCCAAGTTATCGCCTCTGTCCTGTTGGTCAGAGGTAGGGGTGCAGCTTAACACATCATGCAGATCAAAACCCAGTTTTGTGGTCCATTGCATGGCCAGGACTTTGGATTCTGTGATGATAGGATCTTCTTCAATGAACATAGATAGCTGGGGAGAGATTGAACCCACCTCTCTAGAAGAGAAAGAAGAATCTTTGCTGGCAGATTGACTGACTTGGCAAATAGTGCTTTAAACTAACAAATTTGGACCATGGGGTCCAAAGCTGTGACACTTGTGTACTCTCAAGCAACAGTGTAGATGAACACACCTACCAGTTATATTAAATAAATAGTAAATTTCATATGCCAACCAAATGTTTTGGTAGGTCTGCTACTTCTCCCCAGTTTTAAACATTATTTTATTATATAGATATGCAAAACGATTACATTCCTGAATTATATCAGTTTTTGATAAAAAAGAACATGGAAAAGCTAGTTGAAAAGGAGCCTTTGGGGTCAGTCACCTTACCCATCTCTCACTTGAGCTACTTCATGCAGTATATCATATCACTCTGTCATGAAAAGAGATTTCTAGAGGCCAAAGTTTTGTAATACGACTGGGTGTTCCTTCTGTTGTTGCAAATCTGTCCCCGGCCATGAGGCACCCTGACTAGTAAGAGATTTAAACCATTTCAAATACTAGCTATGTAACATGGAACAGACAATTGCCATTGTAGTTCACAGAGCTAGTTCTCAACCGTCGCTCAAGCCGTTCTTGTTTTTCAGCCCAAACAATCTATTTCTGTTTGGCTTTATACATTATACAAATTCAATTATATTAATGTAAGGAAAAATAATTTTTTTAATGGGAGTTGAGGTCCTTCTATTTTGTTTCTCTCATAACAGCAGATCCACAGCTGCAAACTCTGCACAGACCAGCTCTGGAAACTGATCTGTTTCTGATAAACCGAGTAAGAGGAAGGAACTACGCCTCAGCTTTCAATAGATATTTGTCTAATTCTCATTCATGTAACAATCTAATTTGCCCCTTATGTGTTCCACTGTCATTTGTGACAGTACATTAAGCTATGGCTCTTTATTAAAAGCGTGAGCTCCCAACAGATCCTGAACTGTGACATTCCTAACCCCTCTACACATCAGATAAAAACATGCCTGTTTCTCCCTTGCACCTGTTACTCAGGATTAATCCAGCAAAGACTTTAACAGTCATAGCTGTTAACAGGCACGTCAGATGCTCTTAATCTACAAGCACTTTTTACCAGTGCCACCAGGCTAAGTAGTCCTGATAGTTATACTAGTCAGTGCAAAACACATCTTGTGCTTCACAATCCGAAGCAGAAAAGCTACCTGTTAAAAATTAACCTCAATTGTATATCATTGACTTGTTTATGACTCTGAGGAATAGCTGAGGGCCAGACTGCCAACTGCATTTGATAGGCGGGTTTTTTGTAGAATAAAGAAAGAGAACTATACTGGAGAATGGCTATCCAACAGTCCAAATCCTACCTACCATGAAAGCAAGTAGCATATCTTTCTTTTAGCTAGTGGCATTAAGTCATTACAGACCTTTTCCAGGGGCTTATCTTTCCACAATACAAGAACAACAAAAAAAGTAGTCAGTCAGTGGTACAACTCACTGAACACAGCGCCAGCAGCAGAGATATTTACCCTGGAAAAAAACAAGCAAAAAAATTTGAAAGACCACCAGGCAATTGCTGAACTTAGGCCAACATTAGGGCTATGAAAAAGCTTAGCACAAGCAGTTGAAAGCCAGCCTGTTGATATAAAGCTTGTTTACCTAGCAGTAACAGCATCCATTTGTACTGGAGATGCACTTTGGTCAATAAGCACAAACACTTGAGCCACAAATTGGGCTAAAGGGATTTCTTCAGAGGAAACAATTAAAGACTTAATGTGTAATACCTTGACTAAATAATCACAGAGGGGACCAATAACCTTCTTGAAATACATGAAGGCTGAACACACCAAGGAAGGAGATGACTCTTCAGGGACTAAGCAAATAGGATTAAAATTCAGAATATCAGAAACTTTAATAGTATAACCTATTAGGCTGTGGGATAATTGGTATCACCACAGCGAAGAGACATTCTGTTAATATTATAGACAAAGTACTCACACTGAGACTGTGGAGAAAAACAATAAGACCTTAAAGTTTCTTGATGGCATCATAGACTTATGAGTCAATTACTCTTTAAAATATTTTAGAATAACTAATTTTAAGTAATCAGATTTTCAAATGAAAGTAAGAGAATACTTTTCTCCCAATCTCCCTGTAGGTAGCTCCCACCTTTGAAGGCAGCTGTACTTTGCCCCACTCAATAGCTAAACTTCAGATTTCAGCTAATACGGGCAGTATCATCTTTCATATCTCAATTAAAAGTAGTGTCTGCATCATTTCCAGAACATATCCAGTTATGTACTGTGATGGTAATGCTAATCCGATTTCTTTCAAAGATTAAAATCTTTGTTGCCATATAAGTTTGTAACTGAGAGATTCCACTAAAATGGAGTTGCAGTTTGAATTCCAAGCTCCAGGGAAGATAACTGCTCCTAGCAGGAAGTTTCACTCCTAAATATATAGATGCCCTGCATCAGATTTATATACCTTAAATACAAACAAAGTAAAGTTACCCATTTTCATCACAGTTGAATAAGATCAGCACATTAATTCCCCAAATCAATAGTTAATTAAAAAGGGGTGGTAATTTCTAAATACTAAATGAGCTCATATCTCACATTCTGCATTCCTTGTGCCATGTATGTGTATACTGGAAGAAAGAAAACTAGCTTAATTGAAAGCAAGTTCTCTCTTACATTTTAGGAGTCTGCCTTTTTTTTCCAGGGACAGAAAAAAAAATTCCAAACCACCAAAACAAAAAAACCCCCAACATATCCCCCACAAAAAAAACCACCACCACCACCAAACAAACCCAACCCAAACAAAGCAGCACAGAAAAAAACCCAAAACACCTTTATAGAAAACTTCTTATTAATGCTGAATTTTGAAAAACAGATCATTGCTGGGTACATCAAGACCGACCATAGGAGGGCACTGCAAAGTTGTACAAGGTTTGGCAAGCCTACATGAAGTAGATAAATGACTGTAAAAAAATCCCACAACAACACAACAAAACCAAAGCAAAACAGACTGACAAAACCTCTTGCCAATGTGTAAACCTATATCCAACTCAGCCCATTCTATTCCTAGATTTCCTATAGAACTTCATGAACCGAAGTAACACTTTGGTGTGGTACAGCTAAGAAAAGCTGCCCTTTCTTCTTGTAGTAGGATCTTAGTAAACTTGTAACTGAAGCCATTCATATCTCTTTTCCTTCCCACATCCAGGCCAAGGCAAACAGAATCGGGCATTGCTCACTTCTGCAGGAGTTCCACAGACAGTTGCCCAAGAACTGGAGGGCACCACTAGTCTCATTCCACATGAAACCAGTCAGTCCTCAGTTTCTCTACTGTACTCTGTGGGATTCCTTTGCATAAAGCACACTGCAAAAATGACAATTGCTAGAGTGACTCATGAGCTCTTTAGGTCTAAAAGACACAAAAGTTTGACTTGACTAATTTTAACTGCATTTGAGATCCAAGTGCAATACAGCCAGTTAGGTGAACTTGCCAGTAGCAGAATGTCTTCATCTTATTAGGATGTTTTTGCAATTTGTTTTATGTATCTTTAATTTTTTTTAAGCTAAAAAAAAAGTCACTATTATGTACACCAATCTGGAGCCAGCAGATGTGGGGATAGAACTTGTTATTTACATTATGCTAATGTAAGCCAGTCAAAAATATACAATTAATTGCAACTTTGGGAAGCATGTTAGGCTTGCATATGCCACCTACCCCATTAGGTCTCTCATGCCCAACTGAGCCTCAGGAATGTTGGCAATTCAAATACAAATGTCCTCTGTTCCCTGAAGTATATAATCCAATCTAAAGAAAGGCAACATTTAAGTAAAACAATAAAGGAATAAAAGCAAAGGCTAGGACTGTTCACATGTTACCCCCAACAGTGTATTTCCCCAGAAGAAAATATCAAACCAGTGGAACACGTGTATTGCACAAAAACTTGTCAAAGTTTTCAGTGGAAGTTCTAAGAGCTGCTGGCATAGCTAGCTATTGTTTCTGGCCTTTCTCTTTGCCTGTGCAGCCTGCTCAGTTCACACTGAAACAGAGCAATGTCTGGGTTGGAAGGGACCTCCAGAGGTCATCCAGTCCAACCCCCCCTGCTGAGAGCAGGGACATCCCCAACTAGAGGAGGGTGCTCAGAGCTTCATCAAGCCTCACCTTGAATGTCTCCAGGGATGGGGCCTCAACCACCACCGGGGGCAACTTGTTCTAGTGCTCTACTACCCTCATGGTAAAGAACTTCCTCCTTATTTCTAATCTAAATCCACTCCTTTTTATTTTAAAAGGCTGTTAGGTCTCCCCAGAGCCTTCTCTTCTCCAGGCTGAACAATCCCAGCTCCCTCAGCCTGTCTTCCTAGGAGAGGTGCTTCAGCCCCCTGAGCATCCTTGTGGTTCTTTCATGAACACACTTCACAATGTATTCTATTTGTGGGGGTTTTTTTAAGGAAAAAAATGTCAAAGGTCCTGTGTTTGTAGAAACATAGGCATTTCAGCTCTGAATTTAAAAGTATTTAATTGCTCTGAGGTAAATGTACTTCTATAAATTAAAGCTGGATTCTATAAAACAATGTATTAAACCAGCAGCTATTATACTGTGATACTCTTATGCTATATATTTTCCCATGTCACTGAACTGCCCTGAAGAATTACTACTAAAAATAGTTTTTCAATAGTTACTTCTCATTTATTTTACATTTACTTTAAGGAATTATTGAAGTGACCCCAAATGAATTCACACACAATTTGGACAAGGGGAAAAAATATCTCAAAAGTGTATCCCTGTAGTTTTCCTGGTGTTGTCAAATGATGTCTTTGCAGACAGAGGTGGCCAGCTCTCACTAACCAATGAAAGAATGCTAAATATATTAAATTAGTGGATAGATCCAGAAACACTGTCTCACGCTGTGCAAAGAATACCATGTGTATCACATCCCTGATGAATCCATGGGTCTGAAAAGGCAGAATATGACAACTGCAAAGGCTGGAGACTCGAACAATATATACTCTAGAAAAATCAGCTTAGAAAGAAGAGGTTTGTTTAATTTTCTTCATAGCATGAACTTTAAGTATTTTCCCCAGGACTGTTCCAGAGGAATTGTGGTAACAGGAAATGGGAAACTGCAGATCCAGTCAGATCAACACATGAGATGTGGGTCAATTCTATAGACCAATTATGTTAATATACCTACTTGTCATTCAGTAACTGCATTCAGAAAACAGAATACATGAAATTCACTAATTTGGAATTAGGATAAAATCTTGATAAACATTGATTCTGAAACAAATAAACCATGGCTAACCTGAACTGTAGATAAACAGTGCCTGATGGGAGTTTGTATTTTTCTCTCGGGAACATCTGTGGTGTAAAACCAGATTTCACCCATCCTGGTAACCCTGGCACAAACAGGTTTATTGATCTCCATGGTTACTGGTTGGAGAAAGTGACAGTGGTATCACCCATTTAAGTTTGGTCTGTGTAAAAGAAATAATTAAAAACAGTGCAATTTGTAATTTTCCATAGATAGGGTAAGTTTAAAAAACAGTTTAGAGCAAATTAAGATTATTATTAATCATTGCTAATACTGTTAGATGCATCCACCTCATGCTTTGTGGGGAGCACACCAAAGGCCACCAGTCACTAAGGATTTGTTAAAATAAACTCTGAATCTAAAGGTATACAAGCTCTGTACTACTCCCTTTACTCAGCATTAAGGTTTGAAACAGAATAAATGAGGTTTTGAAAATAATTTTCTCTGATGCCTATTTTTCTTTTGCAAAGATACATCCTTTACTTGAGTCTTTCTTTCAACTCCCATAGCTTTCAGAAATTAGCAGAATTGTCAAAATATTTAGATTTCCAGGGGATTGAAACTGTGACCAAGCTTGGGTAAGTAGCTTCGACAAGAAGGGAGAAAGCTTCTAAGGTACTGAAATGTTTCAAAATTTAAAAAGAAAGAAGCTTTCACACTCATTTTTTGTTTAATTCTTGACCTAGAAAAATAATCACGTTATACTCAAGTCCCTGTGACCACAGCTGATGACACAGCCCTTCCTGACAGGGACTTCTCATCTATTTTCTTTCAAGACTCCCTGCACATTCAGTACCTAGAATAACAAGTGTGCAGCTAATTTGCAGATACTCTGTATTCTGTTTCTCTCTTGCTGTTGTTCAGTGTTTGGCTGTGCATATACTTATGTTCCAAAATCCTGCTCTGAAGACACCAGGTTTTTTGGGCCTGTTCTTCCATCTCAGGTAACGCTGAGAGCACAGGAGCAGCACAGCAACAAATGCAAAGCAGGACACTCTGCTCTGCTGAAGTGATTATCATTTTTCTTTTCACACCTATGGAAGATGAAATGGAGGATCAAGGTACATTTTAGAAAACATTCAGAAATCGACTGCTGTTCTTAGGATGAATAAAAGTTATATTTCCATATGTTCAACACACAGCTTCCATTCTGCACTGCACTAACATTTCTTTGGTGTTTTCTTTTGTGAGCTTCCCCCGAGGTACTACTATATGCTAAGTAACCTTTCATCCCTCAAAAAGCACCTAACTCCACTCCTTACCCTACTCACCTCAGAGCACCAGACAGGACTGGGCAGTGCATTTAAAAATATGTACACACACCCTCCCCCAAAAGCAAACAGAGGCACAGAGTGACAGAAGAAGTTCATTGTAAGGACAGGAAGAGACCTGTCTCCTGAAGCTAACTTTAATATTTTATAGATATTAGATATAAAAATTCTTAGCCTGTTTCCAAAGGCAAGATTTAATATCTTGTTGAGTCACTCATTTTTATTGCTTCTTTCTTGCTTTCTCCTCCACCCTCCAGCACTGCCAGAGACCCTCATACACTTTTGGGGCTTTCTTGGAAAGCACTAATTCTCACAAGGGAATGAAAAAGTGGAGGGAGAAGAGAAAAGAGAATTCTACATTTGTTCTTCATATGCTGCTAAATAATAGTGCCTGGGGGACAGCTATGTGATGCAAATTAACACTGATGGGAATTACAGGGCTGTAGTCTTCCACAAGTTGGAGAATTTAATGCTTGACATATATTTTATCAGAAGTTCTGGTGCTTATTTTTTATTACTCCATGTTTTCCCTTGACATCAAAGCTCAGATAATGCAAATCTAGTAAAACTTGTAGATAACAATATTTCACCTCAGCTTTATAGACTAAACACCATGAAGTGTATGTACCCTGGAGTAGAAAAGGGAATGTACAAATAACAAAGAAACTTAGAAATTCTCTCAAGGTAAACCAAAGAGAAAAAAAGAATACTTTTTTCCCCAGTAGCATCAAAATAAAGCAGATCAATGAAGCACTCGATCACTACAAAACAGCAGCCTCAAAAGTTTTTAACCATCAATTTGTAACCTCATCTAGCTCCGCTGAAACTAAAGTCCTCTCTCCTCAGACTACTCCTACATGTCAGATCCTTTCTGACTGCGTGTAAAAACAAGTGACTCAAGATCTGGCTTAAATGGCTGCAAATGCACAAATTCTAGTACCAGAGCTTGTTAGCCATGGGATACTCTGACTTAATCATGGTGTGTCCAGAAGTAGTAAGAAACAGACTATTTATTAGTATAAATTAAACAGTTTGACTGAAGGAGCCGTTAACATAGTCACTTGCTCATCCTCGTACAATTTTGTCTAAAATGGATTAGTTCATGGACTGAAATGGTGTTTAAGAGGAAGATTAACATAGCTTAGTCAGCTATCCTTGTTATTAAAAAATTACTATAGGGGAACTGTGTTTGTATAGATGCTATGAACAATGAAATAAAAATCCTTTTTTTGGCAAAGGTCACGTGAACTGAAGCATTAGTAACTACAGAACAGCAGCAAAATACAAACAGAACTTGCAAACCTTATGTCCCAATCTTAGAGACTTGCACCACCATTTGTACTCAAGGCTAAAGCTGGTCTGAAAAACAGGACTTCATCTGCTACAAGATCACTCAAACCTTGTTAAAATGAGCCTTTTCCGTGGTGCACTACCATGCGTCTCACTGACACATCACCTTTCACTGCCATTTGCTTCAGTTCAAACTGGGAATCATGCTTTTAGATCAGAAAGGCTAATGTAATTCCTCTGCTCTGATAGAAATCATTAGATAAGGAAAAGGCATTTGCCTTTCCCATATTTGGGGGTGATTTTACTTCAGACAGGTAGAATTGTCATGTCCAGAGTGGACGTCCTATGTAACTATGTACGTGTCAAATTCCTCTCTTGCAGAAGACTTTATTTCTAGGTGAATAAAAGGGAATTACACACCATGATTTATGGAGAAGCTGGTTTGTTTAATCACTGTAGATTTTTTTTTTTTTAAGTCATTGCATTTCTTGTGATCCACTGAGCAAGCCTATTTGCATAACTAGGTTTTAAATGCAAATCAGATAAAGAATTTTACTAAGTGGATGATTTGTACAATACAGCCCCTAGGTCTCTTGCAGAATTACTTTGATGAGGGAATGTCTCTTTAATTACGCTGAAGGCCGATTACCCCATTACAGCCACATTGTTTTCTGGATTGCATATAATTTTGCTGTTTCCAAAGATTCCCTGCCATAATTCTGAAGAAAATGCAAACAGCAAGCAGACACTTGAGACACATTAGGCAAGAGATGAAGATGCTTTAGTGAATTCAATTTAAGCTGCAACATTAAAGTGATTTTGTTGAATAAAACATAATGCAATAATGAGCCTGTGTATGTCAACTCTGCAGAGAAGATAATAGCTGGAGAGCTGCCTTTCCTTTCCTCTTTTCTAGACTCTTCTTTTCTTACACTCGTTAGTCAGAGACAATGCTGCAAACAGAAACCGTATCTAGTATATGCTTTATTTTAGTTTCAGTATATTCCCCACAGCTGTATTTCACAGTTGAATAAAGTGTTAAAGGAATTAATTTGTCAGCTACACAGCAGCACTAATGAGATTACACACTACTTTTTTTTTTACCCATTTATGCCTGATGTTAGGGATAACAATTTATAGATCACTCTAGATCACTTGGTGATATTTGCTGCCTTTAAAAATGGAATATTTACAATTTTATGCAATTAACAGAAAATAAAAATCTTAGTTATACTCTGTACAGTTTTTCCTCATTCTATGTTCTGACATCCTCCTTCCCTTTACAGATAACTACAGAGAATGCAACAAGGCCATGAGCCCATCACATCCGGATTAAGGATTACACATGACACTTAATGAGGCTTGGAGTTGAGAGTTTCTTCCCTCCTCTTGCAGGTACTCAAACCTGAATTACATACAAACCAGGCTTCTGTGGCTGCAAGAACATTCGTATTTACAAAAACATACATCTTTACTTCTTCCATTTGTTGGAAATGAAGGAAAGATATAAAGTTAATGTTAAAGAAAAAACTAACAGTGCTATTTATTAATTTTAGCTTCTACCAGACCTCTTCTAATTTCCATATAGAGTTAACTTACAACTTCAGTTGAGTACAGTACAGCTATCAGGGTTTTCTTTCAAGACCTACCAAAACATCTATAATCTGTTGTTTGCAAATGGAGAGGTGACTCCTAGCAGTTTTATCTGTATCTGCACTGGCTTTCAGCTTTTTCTGTTTGAGCTTTTATAGACTTTCTGGTTTTAGAAAGAACCATCTACTTTGGTGACACAAACCCTTTGCTATAGAAAGTTCCCTGGATTCTATGACTGCAGTATACTGGTAGCACTTCAGCTTTCAGGAAACTCCTTTCATTTATTCATGGAGTCATCATTTTATATAGGAAAGAAAGGTAATAAATCAAAATCTCAGCCATTCATCATTTAGAGGGGTGCCTCACCTTGTACATTCAAATAGTTTTAGTTGTTTGGCACCATTTTATTTAATCTTCATTGAATGAAGAATAGCTAAGAACAGCCAAGCCTATATATCATTACATATATGAATCAAAGTAGTAAACAAGAATAAAATCTTTCATAAAGAGAAAGCAACAACAGGACATAAAAGAAAACAACAGAAAAAAATGCAGATAACTTTTTTTTGTTTTAATTTAGATGTGCAAAAATACTGTGCCTTTGCCAGACAGTAAAAGCCCTAGGATCTTCAGGATACTGACAGTTCTGTTTGGAAGTTAGAGGGCAGCCCAGGGGTGTCTGGCATACCTGTCCTCATCAGAGCTGAACACATGCTCACCTTTGTGGGAAGGCTGGTGAATTTGGTTGCACTGGTGACATCGCCCATGTTTTTGCCATTGCTCCAGCATGGCAGCCAAACACATTCAAAGCTAATTCCATGCTCTTGTGAATGTTGCTCGCAGACTCTAGGGAAGCAGCGATTACGGAGAAGCTTTAGAGCTGACCAAAGTTGTACTTGCAGCTTTGTTTGCTCTTATCTCCAGGAATTCTTAGGTTGTACTAATTAAAACAATGACTGTAAGACACAAGAAATTATTTGCACCACTAAGTGAAGGTTGTAGGAGCTACAAATGATAGCATACATGTTACTCCAGAATAGGAATGAACAAGTGAATGTCTGCATTGTCCTGTACCTTACTGCTCAGTCTTTAATGAGGAACAGATGATGCTACACTGTAGAGTTGGATGGGACGTGTTCATTCCTATCTCAAGTCAGAAAATTACTACATTCTCAAAAGTCAAAGGAGGAAGGAACCATTTTCAAACAGGTGTGTTTATCATAGGAAGGTTAACTCTCAACTGCTGGCTCTGTTGTGAGATGTGCTGTGCTCATTACCTCAGATGAATATTTCTTCTGATATCTAGCTACCAAAACATAGACCAGAAATGAAAGCACAGTACAGAACCAAGGCTCTGTCAATCTTTCTGATGAAAAAAATACAGAATGGAATCAGCATTAACAAAGTAATGTCCACTGAAGTACTTCTTTACAACCACAGATCCACATATCTTTCTTTCTCTTCACTAATTCACCCTGCTGAAAATGCAGTACTAATGGCATCAGTATGCAAGTATGTCTTCCATTCAAGCTGTCGTGTGCTTTGCTGTTCCGCCTGTGTTTAAGTCTCTATTCATCGATAACAAAAGAATTAAACTGTAAGATTAAAAAAAATCTAAGTGTAAATACCAAAAAAAACCCACAAACCAAAAAACCAACCAACCAACAAACCCTTGTGTTCAGAAAGAATCAATCATATCTATGAAAGTAGAAAATGGGCTGCAGTTTGTCAATTAATATTTAACAACATGGTTTTTGCAGAAAAGTACTTTCAAAGTAGGGGGACCCAGCAGTTGTTAGTATTCTACAGAGGTGTGCAGGACTTGGCAGAATATAAGGAACTTATAGAGACTGATTATGCATTCTTTTTTTATTAGTGCCATGTTTGTAATATTTGTTTGTCCCTGGCTGATGCCACAGTAGGTGATATAAAAAGATGTATGAATAATTTATAAAAGAACTCAGTAGTCATCAAAGAGCATTGCGCTGATGATGCAGGCTGCATGAAGGCCTTGGATAATTGCTTACAGAGGAAGACATGGGAAGGATACAGTTTGGTCTGTGTTTCGTGTTGGTTTGTTGGGGTTTTTTTTTTACTGCATTTCTAGATGTTTAGGCACCTTAGACATCTTAAGCTGCAAAACAAAATTATCCCAGTAAAAAGCTTTTCGAAGGTTTATCATTTCTAGAAGACCTTAAAGTAATGATCTTTATCATAAAGAAAAATCACAGAATTTATATACTGCCTTAGCAGGTTCACTTGGATGTCGCCTGAGGCTTTTCATTGGAAACATGTAAATTGTTTGCAAATCAGTACAATCTATAGATAGAAGATTATTCATAATAAGCAGGATTACTTAGTTTTTTAATCCATGTTATTAGTCTAATATTAAAAGGGAAAGAAAGCACTATGATCGTTTCAATTCTTCATCTCCACACTGGAGTTTCACAAAACTAACTGCTGCTGTCACTCAGAACAGTAAAAATGAGAATGGATTTCACTTTTGGACCATTGAATGCAATGGAATTATTCTGGCTACATGTAAGCATCTTCTGCTGGGACAAAAGCTGAAGCTATCTGGAGGGAGGTTTCAAGTCCCCTTTCTGGTTCTTTCCATTTTGAACCATAGAAAAGAGGTGTGGCACAACCAAAGGCAGCAGCTCAGAACTTCTGAGATGTTAGGCATAAGGTGGTCAGAGAAATGGTAACACTTTAGAATCTATATCTAGTCTAAAGGTATTGAGAGGATGTCAAAACATTACTCTGTGCCAACACTGTTGCCTGTACTTTCAGAGAAGAAAAAGTGATCCTTTCATTAATGATTCAAAGTGGCTAAGGCTATTTTGAAATAGATCAATGATCTGTGAAAACCAACACTTTGGCCCCTAGAAATTCAGGCTCAAAGTTAAGTTAAGGTTGCTTTAACTTTACGTCCATGCAAATGTTAAGAAATTTAGCTGTCTCCTTGAAAGGATGCCTAATTTAATATTAACTCTTTTTCTTCAAATCATTCTATATTCCATTTCTTCTAACCTACGCTTTCTTTCCTTATTTCCTTACTTCTGGAAAATCTAAAATGGAATTCATGGAGAGCAACTGCTATATATACAGCAAA